>JAODKL010000122.1:228989-243406 GCA_026780765.1 Petrocephalus schoutedeni
GAGCCAAGGCCCTTGCTGGGGGAATGGACGTGCTCTATCCCAGCCGGAGCCAAGGCCCTTGCTGGGGGAATGGACGTGCTCTATCCCAGCCGGAGCCAAGGCCCTTGCTGGGGGAATGGACGTCCTCTATCCCAGCCGGAGCCAAGGCCCTTGCTGGGGGAATGGACGTGCTCTATCCCAGCCGGAGCCAAGGCCTTTAAGAGGAGGGCTCTGGGCTATAAGTTCAATTCAATGCAATATATTTTTATATAGCGCCTTTAATAACAGTCACCCCAAGGCGCTTTAGATGGGTCTGCTGTGATACATTACAGCATCATTAAGAGAGAGTAACACAAAATAGGGAAAAGGGAAAGAGATGAAAGAAAGCATGCTAACATTACTGAGAAAGAGAGGGTGGGCCTGCTGGCTAAAAGCAAGGTGAGGACTGTGGTTAGGGGCAAAGCCAGAGTCCATTGATGAGTCTGTTCTTCTCGCCTGCCTGTGTAGGGTGGCAGATTGGAGGCTGCACCCATGATGTTGCAGGTCGTAAGTCACGTCCACCATGTCACGCCTCCGTGGGACCCTGACCCGGGCACCATCCGGACATGTGGGAAGGCAGAGAGCATGGATAGACAGAAGATGCATTAACATACTAATGGAAAGGCGTAGTAGGTAAAACATGGCATGTACAGCGGCACCAGCAGCCATAGTTACGGTGTGTTATGTGTTAGGGTAAGCTGAACTGAAGTAATAGGTCTTTCTTTTAGGATGCTAGTCCAGCCTGTATTAATCTGTGTCCTGAATAGTAGGGTATAAATAGAATGGTCATAGTTTGCCGATGGTCCGTAGCTATAGGCAGCTGCATCCACATGCAATTTAAATGAGAGGCTTGTATCTAAGAACACACCTAGGTTACAGGCTGAGGGAAGAGCTCAGCGCTTGGGAGTGGAGTGCGGAGATGATAGCATTCCAATCCGCAGACTTCCCTTCAAACAACAGAACCTCTGAGCATTTAGTGATAAAAAGTTTTCAGTTATCCAGGTCTTCACTTACTTGAAGCAGTTGGCTAAAGTGACAAAAGATGTGGTGTCATCAGGCATAACTAAATTGCATATTTGGGTGTCGTCGGCAATGTTTTCTCATAATGCTACCTAATTGCATCATGTAGAGAAGTCAGGTTGGCAGGTCATGTAGACTGGCCAGCGGTTAGGTGCAGGCGCCGTGCCAAGCTCACTGCTTCCGTGCTTCTCCTCGAGGTCTTGCCGCAAAGGATCCCAGCCAGGTACTCGCCCTGCAATAGCGCGCTGCATGGTGATGTGGGCAGTGCCACCTTTGCTGTCTGGACTGGAGTCTGTGCAGCTTGTGCGGACATCACATTGGCCAGCGTGGAGGAGGTGCACATGGCACTACGTCCAGGCCAGATGTCTAAATTAGACTCGTTTCAGGTGAATTTCACCCCCGCGGGTATGTGGACGGAGGCCGGCACACAGTGGGCTTCATCCTGGGGTTTTATTAGTATTCTATTAGTCTTGCCAGTATCTTTTAAAATGATTTCTGCCCCAAATAATAAATAAATAAAATAAACATGGAGTTTAATGGTTTGTTATACGTTAGCCACACAGGAAGCGGAGTGTGGTGCGGCGGTAATAAGACGCGTCTCCCACTCTCAGGCCGCGGCACCTGGGCTACGTGCTGAGATGGGGAACAAGAGGCTCAGTGCAGTCGTCGGGTGTTAATAAATCAGCAGGCAGGCAGGCACACGCGCACACACACACACTGACGCACTCGCGGGCTGGTGAGCCAGCAGCCTGCCGCATCATTCACACACTCGGGCTGATCGAAGCACAGCTCAATAGCCCTAAACCAGCAACCGCCCTAAAGATTTGTCTTACAAACCCTTGAAAACGGCCCTGGGCATCCATACATTGATTTTTTTTTCTTTTTTTTTTTTTACCTACAGCGTGGGGGATCGCCCCTGGCTTTGATGTAACTGCAGCCTCCACGCAGTGGTGGTGGTGGTGGGGGGTGCGGGTCAGAGGGAATTCCCAGTCGATAGCAGGGGCTGCCCCCCCCGCCCACCCTCATGCTCTGCTCCACTCAGCTGCACACACAGTGCTGGTGACAATTAAAGTATGCTTACATTTTCACTCGCGCTGTTCTGGACGAGAGTGGCTTTTGTAGCTTTTTTGTGGCTAATGTCATTACAGTACTCTCTGTTTTATTTATATATATATATATATATATATATATATAATAAAATTCTGTAATAAAAAATTGTAAATGAATGTTTGCAGCGGCCATCTAAAACATGGATTATGTGTTTCAGCTGACGGTTTGACACTAACGAATTGCCCTGAGGTTTCAGCCGTGGTGTGAGCATCAGAGAGTAACGGTACAGGTAGAATTACCCGCTTCAGAGAGAAACTGTGAAAGTGCTAGATTGTTGCTGCAGGGCTGAGCCTGCTAATCATTAAATGTCAATTAGTTTAATTAAATTCATAATTATCAACTAACTATATAAAAATGTCCCCTGTGAAGAGCACAGGTGGCAGCTGTGCCACCTCCCGGCGTGTTTGCCGGTGCCCTCTCTGGACTTTTCAGCCAGTCAGAGCCCCTCTAGCTCCTCCAACCAATCCAAGCCCAGAGGCTACTAGCCCCACCAACCAATCTGAACCGCCTGGGCCTCTCTCTTGCCCTTCATTTTCTTTATGCTATAGCTTGGCCTTAAATGAAAGAGTCATGGGGACTCTCTGCTCTGGAGTCATCAGTTCTGTGGTTGCAGGCCACCTGGACCAGATTGCATTGTTAGCCTAATTGCTTTCCCGATGCCGTGATGACGCTTGTCCCGATAACGGGCCTCATCGCTTTCTTATGCCGGCTGTTAGCATTTCTAATGTGCCACACTTTTGATGCTTGAAACAGCCAGATGTTGAAAACATCAGCCTTCTTGGCTGCCACTGAGAGCTGTGATAATCCTAATGCGATCCTCTAATTAGGACAGAAATTAAAATCGACCGGCTGGCTGAGTCAAACTTAGCGGGGTCTGCTTAGTGTCAGTTTTTCCCCTGTTTAATGTACCCTCCTGACATGTAAGAAATGTATTTAAATAACGTTATGAGGTGGGGGCGTTATGCCTGTTCTGTATCTCCTGGTGATCTTCAGCTGTGAAAAATTCAGCATTTAATAAGCACGTTCATTTTCGCAGTCAGACAGTTAAAACGTCCCCAAACTGGAAGCCATCTGCTCGAGAGTGAATCAAACGCAGCTTGAGGGAAAGACCTTAGATGACTGACCCAACCAAGAGACGGGGGAGGGGGTGTACCAGATTGGAAATAGCAGAATGTGTACAGTATATAACAGGGATTTACTCTCCTGGAAGCGTTTTAACATGCAGATCGGTGAGACCCCCACAGTGTGTTAGGGACAGATACGGTCCACAAATCTGACCAATAGAAATGTAGAAGTTAGTGCCCTTCCCCCTGCCAGTGGAGGCTGGAGCAGTCTTTAGGGGGGTGTAAATTGTAGACTTTAATCTGGTATGGTAACACTGTACCTTTCAGATGTCTCCATGCATAATTAAATTTTACAGCGAGTATGCTGTTTCAGCGTGATCTCCCCTGACCTGGTCTGCACAGGAAATGTTCTTATCACCGTGAGCAGGAGCAAACGGGCTTTTTTTTAAGGAATCTAAGTCTTAAACTGCCATTGATTAAATGTTAGGTGATATACTCGGGCTGGCAGTGTTGTTAGAGACCCCTGTAGCTAGGCCAGACACTTTACAGGTCTGCGGGATCAATATCACAGATGAAGATTTCATCCATCAATGAGGCCCTGAAGCAGAGGGTGCCCGTTACCTTATTAGAGCGAACAGGGGGCCGGCCCACCAAGCATGGCAGATGATTGGCTGTGACGGTAGCACGTGTAATTATGGGGCGGGACATTTCCGCAGATAAAGTGCTTCTGACTCACCTCGAGGGGAAGGTCGATCTCACCGTATCCACTGGGTTTGGCAGGGCGGGAGGGTGAGGTTGAAATGGTGCTGTCTAGAAATGGTGGGGTGTATATGTGTGTGTGTGTGTGTGTATGTATGTATGTATGTATGTATGTATTTGTATATATATATATATATATGTGTATATATATACACACACACACACACGGTGGTGGCCAAAATTATTAGAAAAGGTTTCAGTTGTTTTTGTTGAATTGGCCATTAAAATACCCATAAAAGAAATGGAATATCTACCAAGTGATCATTATGCTCTATAAACGATAGAATAGAGCCTTCATAAGGAGAATCACTTTGCTAAGTCCGGACCTCAACCCCATCAAGCACATTTGTGACGAGTTGGAGAATAAACTGGACAGATCTATTGTTCATTTAAAGGAAAGCCTTCGGCTTGAGTTGCAGAAGGCATGGGATAACATTAGTTATTGGCAGGAATGTATAAATAAAAATACACACACACACCATGTCTGCCCTACGCCATACCGGTGGTGTTTTAGTGAAATGAGCAACTTAAAAGAAATTGCAAATCAATGATGAATCATTTAAATATCAATGTTTTTTTTCACTCCTGAAACTCTTAAAACACTAGGGCGCAGGCTCATTTGTGAGCACTTATTTAAACCGGCCAATTGGGTGACGGTCCTTTTCCGGTAAAATGCAGCTTTTACTCTTATCACAGTATTTTTTTGAGTTACACACAATGGGAATTTTATCACTCGATTATTTGCTTTTCCCAAGCGATTCCTCGAAATGCTCGCCGAAACCTTTGTTAATATTCAGATGTCAAGGACTTTGTAAAATCCGTCACGCCCTGTCTGTTCTTCTTTGAATTTAAAAATGAATCTCTGTAGGTGAAATTGGTGGTCACAACCCCAGGCCGGTGTTGGACATGTGAACTTACTCACAGCGTTGGTGCTCTTGCAGCCTGTCGCTTCATTCACCCTCGCACTCACCGCCTTCTCTGATTGGTCCTCGCTGACGTGATGCTGTAAGGCCGCCTGACATCCCCAGAACGGGCCATGGAGAATTCTCCTTGTGGAATCCTGGGCCGGGGTCGGGGGTTACCTGCCTAGCCTGGCCTCCCTTTTCTTTTTCCCCTTGTTTTTCGGAGCTACCAGCAAAAAGCCGGCCGGGTGCTCAGGTCACATTGGCGGACACATGTGAAATTCCCCGCCCCTCTGGCGTCTGCCACCGCCACGGCTGCCCAGGCAGCTGTTTGCGATTGGCCGAGGATAAATATTGGACGGAGAATAATGGAACCAAGGAGGGGTGGGGGGGGCTAACCGACAGGAGTCTCTTTAAATTGTTTTCGAGCAAAGCCCAAGCCATTATGTCTAACACAAGTGCTTTAAGGAGGCCGGATGAGTTGCAGGTGTTGCGGTTTAGTCTAAGGGAACCGTTGAAAAGCTATTTTTGATGTTTTGTTTAATTTTTTTGAAGCGTATGTAAAACCTATAATCCTGGTACGTCAGGTGTCACACTCGGTGTAGCACAGAAACACAGGGAAAGGGTTTGAACGTTGGACGCAGTCATACTTGCAGTCAGTTTGCTTTTTTTTTTCTTTTTTTGTTTTTTGTTAAAAGACATCTGGGCTGGCTTGTGCGTGTCAGCGGGACTGTGGCCCCATGAGTGAATTAATGAGGGGCTTTGGCACCCCAGGGGGGTGGGGTGGTGAATCCCTTCTGGAGGATCCATCCCAATGCGGAACCTTGAAATGATCAGCCTTTGTCTCGCTGTAACCCAAAGTGACTCTTCACGAATTAAAAAAAAAAAAAGAGCAAAGAAAATGCAACATTCCCCATTAAACATGCGAACCAAAGCGAAAAGACTTAGGGAGCAAGATGTGGGAGTTGACATCCGCGCAGCAGCCATGCAGTGTTCTTTGTGTAACTTCGGCAGGACGGTCCTTGCTCAGTGCTCTAATGTGTGTAATATGGCCGCCAAACCCCCCCCCCCCCCCCCCCCCCCCCCCACCGCCGAGGACCCGGGGCCACGGCCCTCTGTCTTGAGGCCCATGTTTAGTATTTTAGACACGCTACATTAAAGGCATCTGGTTAAGATCTAAATGCTTGTTAAATACGCTGACATTTGGGGAAAAATAGGCATGGAGGGGGGGTGGCAGCCGTGTGAGGGCCGGGGGGGGGGGGTGTCGAGGCTCCGCCAGCCAGCAAAGGTCACTTACCGCCACCCCCTTAAGCACGAGCAGCCTGGGGGTCGCCTTCCCACCATTCCTGTGCGGCTGGCGGTAAAGCAGAAATCGGCGTTCGCAAACGAGAGTCGCGTCACGGCACCTCGACTCTGGCAGCTGATCATTGGGGGGCTTCCAGACGTGGAATAAAAAAAATGACAACATATATCAGAACCGATATATTTGTCAGAACAGCTCTCCTTTGTTAGCATTCTTGTTTGGGAGCCGCCCGCCGAAACTGGCTGCCCTGGCGTTAATTAACCAGCCGCATGTAAAATGCGCAGGCTGCTGCCTTGGCGAATATATTACCGGTGTAATATTCAGTGGGTCAGTCTTTTACTGGGATTTTAATGGCGAGCTCTAGCAGTTATTGTGCCCGTGGGAGACACCGCGGGACCCTGGGCTCTGAGCTCATCCATAACCTGTCCCTGAAGGACACCGCTTAATGAAACGGGAGACCTGTGCTCACCTACGCCACATTATTGGAAGCTGCTTCCAGATCTTTCCATACTGGCCCCTCGGCCTCATGAATATGGGAGCGCGAGTGAGCCTGTCCCACCCCTTGACCGGGGAGACCTTCCGTTGTTTGTAAGACCCTCCCTTTTTTGTCATACATTTTTTTTTTTTTATCATAAAATCTGACAGTAGCTTGATGAGCCCCTGGTCGCTACATCTTGCCTGTTTAAAGCACGCTTTCCTGATGCAGCTTTGTAAGGAGTGCAGTCTGACCTTCAAAGGTTGCTAGTATTGTAGCTAGTGTTTTATAACGATAATGTTTTCGTATTCTTGTGGAGGCCCATGGGGTCCCGTTTGCAGACGTTCCCCGCCCCTCCCACCCCACCAAAGTGCGGCTCTCGCCCAGCGTACCCGGGGTCACACAGAGGGCGGGCATGCTGATGATGTATAGCGAGACGCGTCTGGGAATTTCTTTAGCACTTGAAACGCAGACCAGATCTGCGGAAAACCCAGCCGAGTCTAGAGAAGGAAAAAAAATAGACCGGGTCTGATAAGACCCAGATGATTGTCGTCCGTTTTTACCATCTTCATAATTTTCCTTTTTCCGTTGCCGTGACGAGCGGCGGAGTATTAGCACATTCCGCGGCGGCTTGAAAAGCGGCGTGCTGCCCTGAGCTCTGTCCCAGGGCCTTTGATGGACCCGCTTCCCAGCCGAGCGGAATGGGTCAGTAAATCCAGTCTGAGTAACAATGCAGAGGGGGGAGGGGAGATGAGAAGTGAACGGGGAGGGCTCAGCTTTGGAAAGGGGGCGCGCGGTTTGACTCGCGTGTTTCTGAGGACTTCGGGCCTGACACCTAACCCTAAAACTTGGCACGTGCGAGGTGAGCGGCAGCCATGTCTGGGGTGCATGGGGGTCGGGGGGTCCACGGCTTTCCGGCCCCATCGCGTCATCCCTCTGTGAAAAGAAGACTGGCAATCAGGAGTGACAGGGCCTGGAAAAAAAAAATGCCCCCTCAGCTCCCCGAGTCCGCCACCCCCCACCTTCTCCCCGCCTCCGTCTTCAGCGAGCTTTTCTTTTTTCTTTTCTGATTCCTATTTGCGATAGGCTCGGCGTGGGGGATGGCGGACTGAGCGGGGGTAGTGGGGCAGCCGCTGCCCATCCTAGCATGAAAATGGAGGCTCCCTTGCCGATCTCCTGCATTTTCAGAGGCAGTAGAGTACAGTGATTGAGGGGCACGCTGCGCTGCTGCCTGCTGTAAACTGCACATTTCTGCGTCTGAGATTAGGGCACACGTGCAGCGCGGCGCATGCACTATGTACCCCGGTGCTGATCTCTTTTCTCCCCCTCCCCCACACAGCCGTTTGAAGTGACAGAGTTATTAATACAGCGTCAGGGGCGGCTTCCCTGCGTCCTGCTTCGGGTGTGATTTGCTTTGGGCCCCGAGCTCGCCTGTCCCCTTTGGGGTGTGCCAGGTTAATCATGTCATGTCCCGAAACGGCGAAGGCCAGCTGCTTACCGATTGGTGACTTTGAGTGATTGTATGCAAATGAGCCGCTGACCTTTCCGCCACCTCCCGGCCAATCTCTATGCTTATTAAGGCTCCCGCCGCTTCCAGCCACATTTCCTCCCCTCCCTTCCATCCTCACCTTTATTGAATTCCTACGCCAGTCTCGCTGCGTCTCCCTGCTGTTTTTTTTTTTTTTTTTTTTTGTGATGGCAGCCCTGTGCGGCGCCATTTAGGGGGAGGATGAGCCTCACTATCTGCTCTCGCTCAGCCTGCTAAAAATTCATTAAAATGTGACATCGGCACGGTGAGAGATGAATGATCCCGGGATGAGAGGGAGCAGCAGGCCTTCCGAGGATTAGCACAGCCCCGACCTCGCGGCTAACAGTGTAAACAGATTAATCCGGCAGCGGCGTGGGCGTTAAGCCAGGGCTGGGGCCGCCGCTAGTGGGCATAAACCCGGGACCTGGGCCACCGCTAGCAGGCGTAAACCCAGGGCCCTGGCCCCCAACTAGTGGGCATAAACGCGTGACCTGGGCCACGGCTAGCAGGCGTAAAGCCAGGGCCTGGGCCGCCACTAGTGGGCATAAACCTGGGACCTGGGCCACTGCTAGCAGGCATTAGGCCAGGGCCCGGGTCGCCACTAGCGGGCATAAAGCTGGGACCAGGGCCACCGCTGGTGGGAGTTAAGCCGGGACCTGGGCCACCGCTAGCGGGCATAAAGAGGGCCGGGGTGGATGCTAGCGGGCGATAAGCACTCCTTCACGAGATGCACAGTAAGAATGGTGGCTGCCTCAGGGCTCTCTAGATGTGTGTGTGTGCAATCGCTTTGATCCGTGGTCCATAGCATAATACAGCAAATACAGCATAGTATTGATCATGGACCCAGACACACTGTACATGCAAAAGCGTGCTTATCTGCATATCTCTGTCCTTGTTTAGTGGCAGAGGAGCTGGACGGAGGCACAGATGAACCCCCTAAAACTGCAACCATGACAGCAGCTGACATCAAAGACTTCAGGGAGAAAAACAGGAAAGACAGCAAAAAAGAACTTCGTAAGATGGCACCTCCTCATGTGTCCTGCTGCATGTCCCGTTGCGTATCCTGTGTCGTTTCCTGTCTTGTCTTTCTGTGTGTCCCTGCCGGGTCCATACCGCGTGTCTCTGTCACATGTCCCTGTCTCCTGTCTCCTGTCTCTGCTGCCTGTCCCTACTGCGTGTCTGTCACATGTCCCTGTCCCCTGTCTCTGCCACATGTCCCTACTGCGTGTCTCTGTCTCCTGTCTCTGCTGCCTGTCCCTACTGCGTGTCTGTCACATGTCCCTGTCCCCTGTCTCTGCCACATGTCCCTACTGCGTGTCTCTGTCTCCTGTCTCTGCTGCCTGTCCTTACTGTGTGTCTCTGTGGCATGTCCCTGTATAGTGTCCCTGTCCCCATTCGTGTTTGTTTTTCATGCAGTTCATGGTAGCAGCTTCACACTGACCTAATTTTAATCATATCCCTCAAACAGCATAGATTCAGATAAGCTGAAGTTTATTAAAGAATTACCTGTGAGATTATTCTTTTCATCAGAGCCATTTGCATGCTTGTCTGTTTATTAATTTCCTTTGATTAATTTTCACCACACATGTTCTTTGCGTGAGGGTTTGCCGCCTTCGTTAAGGTTTCTCGGAGCTGCGCCTGCCGTGTTTTGAGGGACCTCAGGATCTGTATTAGTCCTCTGAATGAGCCTCATCCTTCTAGCTAGCAAGACCAACACGGTCATCTCATTAGAGCCTATTCTAAGCGCAGGCGAGCAGGAAACCTTGACCTAGCCTTTGAAAGCCACCTCTGGCTGTGTGCATGTGATTTGTTAAATTGGGCACCCTGCCCTCAGTCATATATCAGATGAAGGTCTAAGGTCAAAATCGTACATTTCACATGAACGTTTCAGTGGATGCATCTATGGCAGAGGCGTAACAGTACTGCAGCAGACCTAATAGCAGTAGATAGCCATCGATCTACGGTTCACGTCTCTGTGACGGGCCTGTCCAAGGAGGACCTCTCTGAAGCCATATGGACCTTAGGCTCATCTGTGGCCTCAGTTAACGCCTAGCAGTAAATTCTGATCCTCGTGGTTGTGGTGTATGGGGCTCACAGCTGGACTGCAGTGTCATGGGGCAAATGTGCTATATTTGAAATATCTGTAGTCCCTAATAAACCCCAATCTCTCATTTTCCTATCAGGTGGCTCAGTGAAAAGGGATATCCTCCTAAAGGTACCATCAGATTATCAGTCCTGAAGATTGCCTGTAACAAGGCAGTAGTTTAAAACTCTGTGGTTAGTTTTTAGGTATTTGTGTTATTGTAAAAAATTGACACGCATATACTGATTTTTCCAACATCAGGCTGGTTTGATGCAGTCTACATTACAAGTTCATTATTCTGAAGGTGTACCTTTAGACCAGTTAATAGTGATACTGCCCTCACAGCAATGAACCAAATGGAAATTTTTAATATCCCTAATAAAAGCATTAAGCACGTTGCCATACTTGATTTATAACTTAATCGCAAAATGGTGGAGGGTGTTCTCTTTCAGGCTCGTGAGCTGGATTTCACGCTTAGGCACCACTGGCAAATTTCATCTCGTCCCTTCTGACGCTTTGGTAACGTCATCGTTTGAGCGAGCCGCTGGGTGGGAAGCAATGCCATTTCGGAGTCAAATCCAAGGCTACACTTGGAATGTCTCCAATACATGTTTTTAATAGCATAGCTTGTGTGACACACCCCCAAGAGCAGGCATGCCCAGCTTGGGTCTGTGTGTCGGGAGATTTGCTGTGATGTATGTGAAAGTCACAGATTGTGTAGCTCAGAGTAAAGCTCTGAAAAGGTATGGGTTAGCACCATGCTCCCCCTATGACGCTCCAGCAAAACGACGCCCCCCACACCCCCATGCCCGTGGGAATGATTGAACACAATGCTAAAAAATTTACCGTGGTGTGAAAGCCTAATAGAGCGGTGTGTGCCGCCTGTAAATGAAGACGGCTCGCCAGACCGTCCTTCTCACTGCCGCAATGCAAACGCGCTGAATGCCACAGAGCAGCTCCCTATGTATCTCATGGGGCGAGGCCTTGTCCCTAAATGGCGCGCGGAGACCCGGGGCAGAGGTGCCGGGACCCGGGGGAGAGGGGCGCTTTCGCGAGGTGCGGGGTGGCGAGGAGGCAGGAGCAGCGGTCCACCCGGGCCCAGGCCTTTCTGGGGGCCTTTTCAGCACAGGCAGGGGAGAGCAATAAAAGAGTGTTTGGCTTAGGAGCTATTAGGGGACCCTTCTGTTTGTGCTTTAGAAATCATAAACCAGTCTAACTTGTTAAAGAGAGAGGGTGTCTGTTTGTGTTTCCATTTTTGTGTTCGATCTGCTTTAAAATTTCATGATGGATGGATAGATGGATGGGTAGATAGAGGAATGTTTTGGTGAATGTTTGAGTTGATGGATACAGGGCACCGCAACATGTACTGTAGCATGAGAATGTATAGTATAATATTTATGTATGTTTGTACGCACGTTCTGTGACTGCAATCAAAAGACTAAAACTGTCAGAAGTCTTGTATTCTGTTAGGTTACTTATTGTTAAGGTCAGGGCTGGGTAGGGGTTAAGGGTGTCATTGTTGGGATTAGGGTTTTTCCCTTAGAAATGTATGGACAATCCCCACAAAGATGAGAATGTGTGTGTGGGCCTGTGTGCATGCCTGTGGTTGTGTGTGTGTGTGTGCGTGCGCGCGCTTGCGTGCATGTATGTGCCTGACAGTAAGGAAGGATTTACCATTCTCTGCAGTGTCCAACCAATTGCAATTATAGGCAGATTTCTATCACAGTACACAGCTGCAACCAGCTTGCCCAAGACACAGTGTGTATATACACACAAATACACACACACACACACATGTGTGTGTACTCAGATAGACAGATACACATGCTCGGAGGTTATGTAAAGGATATTCGGCTTAATGGGGCCATTGTCTTGTAAGGCAATTTTCCCTGGTAGAGCTCTATTAAAGTGTATTTGTGTCGGCGGGGGACAGGTAAGCATATTATAGTATGACGTTCTGTCTTACATACTATTTCTCTTATCCTGCATATCTTTAAAACGGAGTCCATAGTCTGTAAATGTTAAGGAGCCCTGACAAAGTAAGCAATCACTGTAGCCACATTCTTACTGCTCCAGGGTGTTTCTTCTGCACGTGTGTGTATATGTGTGTAAATGTGTATATTTATGTGTGTATGTAAAATATCCTTCACTGCTAATCCTGGCACTTTTTCACCTGCAGAGTAGATGTTACCGCCGAGTTAAATCTGCACAAATGTTCATTTTTGTGCTGGGAGCTGTGCTGATCCCCACCTGTTTGTCCCCCACAGGAGCACACTCGGTGGACAGGGACCCCCCTGCAGAGATGGGAAAGCGCTCACCACGGGACAGGGGGAGTGACGGCGAGTGCAAGAGGCGGAGGCTGGGGGAGGACGGGGCCGTCGCCGGCAGGCAGGTGGGGAGGCCTGAGCGCGTTCTGTTACAGGCTGGGGGGGAACAGGGCCGTCACCGGGGGGCAGGTGGCGAGGCCTGAGCGCGTTCTGTTACAGGCTGGGGGGGGACGGGGCCATCGGCGGGGGGCAGGTGGCGAGGCCTGAGCGCGTTCTGTTACAGGCAACACCGTTGCATTTCAACCACCTTCTCTTTATCAGATGCTTTATTTCAAGTGAAATCAGAAGGGGTCGGTTTGTGCCATAACACCTTACTTGATGGGGCACAAATACTCAGTAATACCTCAGTTACCACTAATGTCCAAATCGTGAACAAATATAGTCGCTACTTGAGATAAGAGATGCATCATGATTCATTGATGATGAACTAGCACAATATCAGTACGTAACTAAAATTTAGTTTGTGGTTAATTAATATGCAGGTAATAGCAAAATACAATAATATTTTTGCCCCCTCAAGTAGTGTTTTGTTACACAGATGACATCAAGTTGGGGCGTACGATGCGGCCCTCCCTGGCTAGGAAGGAGTGCTCTCACTTTGGCTGTCTGTCTGATAGCAAGTTGCTCCAAAGTTGTTTCTTTAATTAATCTAATAATCGCCCAGCAGTTCCAAATCATTGGACCCGTTGCCTTTCATAAACTGAGTCTGTTGCTGTTTCAGGTACCAGGGCTCCCTCGTTCAGACGGCCGCCCGTGTGTCTCGGCCCCCTTGACGTCTGTCGCGGTCTGTCTCCCTAGGCCTGCCAGTGCCCCTACTGCAAGTTCAGCAGCGCGGATCCCGGCCGGCTGCATGCCCACGTGGCATCCCAGCATTCCCTGCAGCCTCTGGTGCGCTGCCCCCTCTGCCAGGACACACTTGGCAGCAAGATGCACCTCCAGCTGCACCTGACACACCTGCACAGCGTGCTGCCCGACTGCGTGGACAAGCTGCTCCTCACCGTACGTCTGCATCGCAGCTCTTTCTTTTTAAATGTATATGTTTGATATATATATATATATATATATATATATATATATATATTAAAAAATTTTTTGTGGTGGTCGGCGGCACGGCCCAGCATGCCTTGCGGCCTGTAATAAAAGGCCTTTATGGGCGCTGGCCTCCTTGCTCACCGCAGTGCAACTCGACCGCCTTTTATGATGAAACGGCTCTGTTAAACTGGGGGACTGTGCCATAAACATGAAGGTTTTCTGTTATTAGGAAAGCTAATACCGCTTTTGAAAATAAACCCTGCGTCAGGGGCCAGACGTTACCTAAAATGGCAGTCTAAATGTCACGCCCGGTAAAGTTTAATGCTATAAACTTAAATGAACGTTTGTGCGAAAAGTGAATTCAGAACATTCTTCAGTATTCGTTTTTTTTTCATGACTCATATATATATATATTCATAGTCATATATTTTTTTGAATATAAGTGTTTTTAATTGTTTGTTTATCTTTATATAGAACATATGTAATTTTATGGACACAGTTATGGGGATGCAGACTGGCCTCACACCTTGAGGGCTATGAGTGTGAGTTCTGTCTCCACTCTGTGTCTGAGTTAGCATGGTCGCTTTCTGTTGTGCTGGTTTCCTCTGGCTACTCTACCTAGGGGAAGTGCTGTTGTTAAATTGCCTGCTGTAAGTCATTTTGAGCCCTGGCATTCTGTTCTAGTCATCCTCCTGCCCTGTGATAGAGCGGCTTCGCGCCCAGGGCGTCCCCCTGCCCTGTGACAGAGCGGCGTCGCGTCCAGGGCGTCCCCCTGCCCTGTGACAGAGCGGCGTCG
>JAODKL010000122.1:243776-266713 GCA_026780765.1 Petrocephalus schoutedeni
CCCCCTGCCCTGTGACAGAGCGGCGTCGCGTCCAGGGCGTCCCCCTGCCCTGTGACAGAGCGGCGTCGCGTCCAGGGTGTCCCCTTGCCCTGTGAGAGAGAGACGTCCTTTCCAGGGTGTACCCCTCCCCTGTTACTTTGACAGAGCAACATCTCCCTGCCTCGAACCTTCTTCTTCCTGGAATGGGCCCCTGGATTGCGATGCTTCTGTACTGGAGACATGGTTTATAAATGGACGGCTATACATATTTTAACAGGTGTCGGGACCAGATGTTGCCACGACCAATAACACACCGCTCCCTGGAAAAGACAAATTAAAGGAAACCAAGACTGCTGCACCAGAGGAACCTGGAAACGTTCTGGGTAAGATTCTTTTCTTTTTTGTATTTTTTTCCCCTAAAGGGAGTGATTTTGGTGTGTCAGGTGTCTCGCTTATCAAGCTTCAACAGAAATGGAAAATCTTTACCTGCTCATTCCCCAAAGTAGTAAATGTAATAAAAACAGACATTAATATGAGCGGAGATTAAAAATGTAAAAGGGGGGAAAAAAAAGATTTCTGTTTTCATTCCGTCAAGAGAAAGGAAAGGCTTAATGAATCGTGGCTATTTTAATTGCACAGAGGTATTAAAAACTTATCAAAATAGTTTAAAAAACAAAAAGACGTAAAGAAGCTGTGTTTTCATGAGCTGACCCCCCCCCCCCCCCCCCCGACACTTTCCTAGGTGCTATTTTCAGCAATGACAAGAAAAGCCCCAGACAAGACAAGTGGCTTCAGAAGGAGGAGCTGAAGCTTCAGATGCACCTCTTCGAAGCAGGAGGCCAGGACACCAGCGGCACCAAGGAACAGAGAGACCCCACTTCTTCAGTGGAGGACCGGGGTGAAGCGACGAAGCAGCTGCTGGCGCCCAGTGCCGACTCCCAGGGCCCTAGGTTCCCCTGCGGCCAGTGCGGGCAGACCTTCGGCACGCCACAGAAGCTCCGCCTCCACTCCCAGTCCCATGCGGTCGTCCTGTGCAGCCTGTGCCACGGAAGCTTTCCCTCCTTCCCGTCTCTCAGGAAGCACTTGGAGACAGGTCATCCAGAGCTGAGCAAGGCCAGGGTAAGGCAGCTGTGCGGAAGCCCGTCGCCTAACGGGGACCTGTGCGCTGAGCGGGAGGCCAGGCCGTGTGAGGACATGCCAGCTCTGGAGCACCTGCTGGACAAAGAAGAAGAGATGGAGCAGGAGGGGAAGGCGAGCCCCGCGGGAAGTGACAGCAGCTCCCTGTTGGACGAGATGGGATCCGAACCCAAGCGGAGCCTACCTCTGAGGAAGGGCCCCAATTTTTACATGGAGAAGTTTCTGGACCCTTCTCGTCCATACAAGTGCACCGTGTGCAAGGAGTCCTTCACCCAGAAGAACATCCTTCTGGTCCATTATAACTCTGTGTCACACTTGCATAAGCTAAAGAAGGTCCTGCACGAGGCGTCAAGCCCCGTGCCGCTGGAGGCCGGCGGCGGTGTCGACAACAAGCCCTACAAGTGCAACGTCTGCAATGTCGCCTACAGCCAGAGCTCTACCCTGGAGATCCACATGAGGTCTGTGCTCCACCAGACGAAAACCAGAACCATCAAGGTGGAAAACGGCAGCGGCGCGGTCAGTGGAAACGGACCAGCGCTCAGCCCCGTCCATGCCCAGCATGGGGTGCCAGACTCCAGCTTACCGGCGCCCCCTAATGGCGAGAAGGTGGAGGCTAAGGAGGCGATGCGGAAGAAGGCAGAGCACACTTCCCTTCCACCCTCGCAGTCTCCGGCGCATCTGACAATACAGCACGACTTGCCGCCGCATGCCGCTTTCTTCCAGCCCCAGCTGCTGAACCCGGCCTTCTGGCCGCATTTCCCGGTGACCCCCGAGGCTCTGCTGCAGTTCCAGCAGCCCCAATTCCTTTTCCCCTTCTACATCCCTGGTGCCGAGTTCAGCCTCGGGCCTGAGCTCGCTATGCATTCGGGCACCCTGGGCCTGCCGGGCCTGCCGGCCTCGCTGCTGGAGGACCTGAAGCTGCAGATGTCACAGCAGCTGCAGATGTCACAGCAGCAGGCCGCCTCCCAATCACAGTCACAGCAACCGAGGGCGCAGCAGCAGACGAGCAAGCCGAAGGCTGAGGAGACGAAGGCCACCACCGCTGATTGTCTGTCACCAGGGGAGGTCGAGGAGCTGCTGGAGAAGGAGGCGAGCAGAGCAAAGCAGGATTGTGTGAGCAGCGGAGATGCCACGGCAGATGGCAGGGACACCAAAAAGCCAAAGCCTCCAGAGTCCCTCAACCCTCCGCCGCGCATCATTTCTGTGGCGAGGGGCAACGTTGCCAAGGCACTGCTGGAGAACTTTGGCTTCGAGCTGGTGATCCAGTACAATGAGAACCGGCAGAAGAACCAGAAGAAGAGCCAAACCGGAAAGGAGGTTGCTAATGATAAGCTCGAGTGTGGAATATGTGGAAAGCTCTTCTCCAACCTCCTTATCCTAAAGAGCCACCAGGAGCATGTGCACGGACAACTGTTTCCGAATGGAGAGCTGGAGAAGTTTGCTCAGCAGTATAGAGAGGCTTATGATAAGCTGTATCCAATAAATCCACCCTCGCCAGAAATATCCACACCCCCGACCCCCCCACCTCCTCCGCCACTCCAGCCCCCGCCACCACCACCAACGCCTACCTCCGTTAGGAAGGTTCAGACTCCTCCATCACCCATCCAAGTCTCACAATCACTGCCTCCCCCACCCCCTCCGCCGCCTCCTGCACCTTCCCAACTGCCCTCCTTGGACCTCCCTTTCTTTCCGCCACTGATGATGCAGCACCCCGGCCTGCCCCCACAGCTGGCTCTCCACATCCCCTCACTGGATTCATTATCTCCAGCAGAGCTGGCACAGCTCTGCCAGCAGCAGCTGGCACTGGACCCCGAGTTCCTTCGGCAGTCACAGTTCAAGCGGCCTCGCACACGGATCACCGATGACCAGCTGAAGATCCTTCGCAATTACTTTGACATCAACAACTCCCCGAACGACGAGCAGATACAGGAAATGGCAGAGAAGTCTGGCCTTCAACAGAAAGTGATCAAGCACTGGTTTCGCAATACGCTCTTCAAAGAGAGGCAGCGTAGCAAAGACTGTCCATACAATTTCAACATTCCACCTATCACCACGCTAGAGGACTTCCGGCTGGATCCTCAGGCTAGCTCAATGGAGTACTACAAAACGGATGGGGCATTGAATAAGAGGTCCTCGAGGACCCGCTTCACAGACTACCAGTTAAGGGTTCTCCAGGATTTTTTTGATACCAATGCTTACCCTAAGGATGACGAGATCGAGCAGCTTTCCGTGGTTCTCAATCTGCCAAGTCGGGTGATTGTTGTCTGGTTCCAAAATGCTCGTCAGAAGGCTCGCAAGACATACGAGAATCAGGCAGATGGTAAAGACAGTGAGAAGGAGAGAACTAATGAGCGTTACGTCAGAACCAGTAACATGCAGTATCAGTGTAAGAAGTGCATGGTGGTTTTCCCGCGCATCTTTGACCTGATCACCCACCAGAAGAAGCAGTGTTACAAAGATGAAGATGATGAAGAAAAGGATGATTGCCATCCTGAAGAACTGATGGATCTAGGTGACCAGAACTTGCCAAAGTTTTTGGGGCTCACAAATGCACCCAAAACCCCAGTAACAGCCACCAGCTCTGGGTCCAGCTCTCCCATAACTACTGCAGCACAGCCTTGTACAGAAAAGGCTTCACCAAAACCCGACCTAAGCACTGAAAAGCCAAAGCAAACTGAGACTGTTCCTCCCCAAGCGGCAAAGCTGCTGTCAGAGTCCCAGCCATCTCAGACTCCTCAGCACCAACAGAAAACAGCATCCCACCAAAACGCTGCAAGGCCACACTCACAACCTCAACCAGCAGTCATCACCTCTAGTCCTATATCCATGGCCATCTCCTCACTAACCAACAGTTTACCTCCTCCCATGTTACAGTACCAATGTGAGCAATGCAAAATCGCACTGCCTTCTGCAGAGCTGTGGCAGGAGCACCAACACATGCATTTCCTGGCAGCCCAAAACCAGTTTCTCCACACCCAGTTCCTGGAAAGGCCCACAGACTTGCCGTATATGATATTTGACCCAAATAATGCCCTCATGACTGGGCAGCTGCTTTCAGGAGCTCTCTCACAGATGGCAACGCAGAACAGCATGGCCCTCCCCACATGCCCTGGTTCTGGTTCCAACTCGCTGAAACGCAAGATTGAAGAAAAAGATGAGAGCTGTTCCAATGAGAAAGACTGTGGAAACAGTCTGGAAGACCAGCACAGGGATAAACGACTTCGGACCACCATTACTCCTGAGCAGCTGGAGGTCCTGTATGAGAAGTACCTCATTGATTCCAACCCAACTCGAAAAATGTTGGACCACATTGCTCACGAAGTGGGCCTGAAGAAGAGGGTGGTGCAAGTCTGGTTTCAGAACACCCGCGCTAGGGAGAGGAAGGGACAATTCCGAGCCGTCGGACCTCCGCAGTCTCACAAAAAGTGCCCTTTCTGTAGAGCACTGTTCAAGGCCAAGTCGGCCCTCGAAAGCCACATTCGCTCCCGGCACTGGCATGAAGCAAAGCAAGCCGGCTTCAGCTTGCCCCCGAGTCCCATGGTGATGCAGGATGATGCCGAGAGCCCGAGTAGGTGTGGCTATTTTGACTATCCGCAGGTGCCTATGAAATTGGAGACTAATGAATATGAGCTTCCTGCGGCATCCTCAACGCCAGTCAAACTGCCCGAAGCACAAAGGAAAAACATCTCGAGCCCTTCGCTGAAAATGGAAAACCATGATTACGATGTTCTCAATGTTAATTCCGCAGATGTTTCGCTAGAGCAGAACAAAACCGATTTTGATGAGACGTCTTCGGTTAACACCGCTGTGAGTGATGCAACCACCGCAGATGAGGGACACAATGAAAATGAGAGTGTCAATGGCATTGGGGCTGAAAGGCAGATGGAAGCCAAAACAAATACATCCCAGAATCCCAATGGTTATGATGAACGTTTTTTTTATAACCTAGCAAGTCCCTCCTTCAGCTTCTCCAGTCGGGAAGGTGAGCAGGGCTACATTATTCTGGATGACCAAGATGACAATGCAGATAAGAGCGAAACGTCAAGCTTAGCGGATCCAAGCTCCCCGAGTCCCTTTGGCAGCAGCAACCTCGTGAAGGCGGGAAAGTCAGGTGGAGAGAAGCTTAGCCACAAGCGCTTCAGGACCCAAATGAGCAACCAGCAAGTTAAGGTCCTCAAGGCTTGCTTTAGTGACTATCGAACGCCCACCATGCAGGAATGCGAGATGCTGGGAAATGAAATCGGCCTCCCCAAGAGGGTTGTGCAGGTCTGGTTCCAGAATGCCCGCGCTAAAGAGAAGAAGTTCAAGATCAACATCGGCAAACCGTTCATGATCAGTCAGAACTCACCGGAAGGCCCCAGGCCCGAGTGCACTTTGTGCGGCACCAAGTATTCTGCTCGCTTTTCTATCCGAGATCACATATTTTCAAAGCAGCATATCACCAAAGTGCAAGAGACTCTGGGACACCAGATTGACAGAGAGAAGGATTACCTTACTCCCACGACTGTCCGGCAGCTGATGGCACAACAGGAGCTGGACCGCTTAAAGAAAACCACGGATGTCCTCAGCATGACGGGCCAACAGCAGACAGTGACTGAAAAGAATGCACTTCATGGCCATAACGGGCCTGCAAGCTACACAGGACTCTCCGCCCTGGCACCTGTGCAGCTGCCTGGGGTAAATGGCCCCCTGCCCCTCCCCCTCTTTCCGCCAAACATACCCGGTGAGTTTGCCGTGCGATGAAAGGCCACCTCACTCATCGCCTGTCTGTTCTAAGCTTATGACAATGCTTTTTTATTCACTTGGAATGAAGGAGGATGCTTAGTGCATGCAGTGAGGGTACACACTTCATATATTTATATCTTTTTTTATTATTAATATAATTCTGCACTGGTATAGATTCTGCTTTGTGTTTTGTGAAGTTTGACTCAGTTCTGGTCCATAACAAAAAAACAAAAAAAAAGCCTCCCTATGTTGAGATATAAATAGATTTCAAGGTTAGTGCATATCATCAATGTCTGCAATGTCTTTATCGCTACATTTCAGCTTTAGCAGCCCCCGGTGCTGGTATTCTTGGGTTCCCCAGTACAGCCACCCCTACTGCCAGGCCTCTGAGCAGTACCCCAGCCAAGAGCGTGCTGAGTCCTCCACCTCCGCCCCCCATTCCTCCTCCCAGCAATCCCATGGAGCAGAAGAGCAAAGAGCCTGAGGTGGAAAAGAAGGCCGAGAATCAGAAGAAGGCCGAGGAGAAAGAAGCAGACGTCAAGAGCCCAGACGTTAAAAAGAGACTGAGGTCCCCGACCATGCATTCGGCTACAGTCAAAGGTGGTGAGGTGCCAGTGGATCCAGCACAGCTGCAGGCACTGCAGAGCGCCATCACTGGTGATCCTGGGTCCTTCTTAGGGGGACAGTTGCTGCCCTACTTCCTTCCTGGACTCGCCTCGTGTTTCTCGCCCCAGCTTCCGGGCGGAGTGCCGGCCGGATACTTCCCACCCTTTTGCGGGATGGAGAGCCTTTTCCCATACGGCCCGGCTGTGCCGCAAGCCGTCGCTGGCCTCTCCCCTACTGCCATACTGCAGTATCAGCGCTCCCTGCAAGATTCCCTGCAGAAGCAGCAACAGTCGCAGCAAAGACAGCAGCCAAAGCAGAGACAGCAGCTGCAGCAACTGCAGGATCACGCTGCACAGGAGCATCAGCCGCAGAAGTCCAGTCTGGCTCGGCAACCGAGCGCACAGAGCGTAGCCCTCAGGCCGAAAGAAGAGGGGAAAGCCGCCACAGCCGAAAGCACAAAACACGAGCCCCGCGCCGATACCAAACTCTTAGACTTCCCGGACGCATTCATCCTTCCCTCTGTGAAGCGCGAGTTTGTCTGCCGGAAGTGCGAGACGCCGTTCCCCGACGAGGAGTCGGCGCGGCGCCACCAGACGTCCTTCTGCTACTTTGGCCAGCCATCGGCCGCACTGCAGGAGACCGTGCTTTGCAGGGCGGCGAGCAGATACGACTGCCAGGCCTGCAACGTGTCCATCTGCGGGAACGAAGCACTCAGCCAACACCTTCAGTCCAGCTCGCACAAGGAGAAAACAATCAAACAAGCAATGAGAAATGCCAAAGAGCATGCTAGATTATTACCTCACTCTGTCTGCTCCCCTAGTCCTAACACCACATCTACCTCGCAGTCTGCAGCTTCTTCTAATAACACCTACCCGCACCTTTCCCACCTGGCCGCAGCCGCCTGGCCCGGCGCCCTCTTCCCGGCTTCCGCCAGGACAGCCGCTTCTTCTCCATCACCTTCTCCACCCATCTCATTGCCTTCAATGGTTACCTCAACTCTGTGCAGCTCCTCAGGCGCTCAGACCTCGCTACCCGCCAGAAGCTGCTCGGATGAATCCGACAGCAAGCTAAGCCAGAAGCTGGAGGAGCTAGAAAATTTGCTGGAAGTCAAGTCAAAGCCGTCAGCCGGCATGGATGGTAGCTTCAACAGTATACGGATGGATATGTTCAGTGTATAGGAGTGATAATGGGATCCATTGCTTTAAAAAATGACTTTAACTGCAGTTCCAAAGTTTCTCTATCCCAAAAATATTCACAGTACCAAATGATTGACTCAGGATTGTTGTTCCCATATTGATAAAGCTGGTAAGCTATGGATTAATGGACAAGGTTGCAGATGCTTGACTGAGTTTTTACTGTATGAAAATACAGAGGAGGGAAGAGGGAGAAAATAGTATCCCAGAAGTTCATGCCGAACTTGTTTCAAACCAAAACACTCATGATAGCAAGTTGCACATAAGCTGGACTGGTTTCCAAATGCTTGCGTGTGCTGTATGGGACTGATGATCCGGAACTTTTTTTTTGGAGAGAAGTTTCTCGTGATTTAGTTAGGTGGTGATTCAGTAGCTTTAAATTCTCAGGTCGGAACAACATTTTCTCATTTGTAAAGAGCAGCGAGAAGCCAGGGCTTGGCTGTACCAAAACATGTCCGGCATTATCAGAAGCATTAAATATGTGAGTAATGTAACTGTTACTGAACAACATATCTTTTTACATCCCCCTCCAAAGCAGTAAGCTGTACCACTGAGGAATGGCGTTGAAATATATGCCCCCACGTTTCAGTCCCACAAGCGTGTTTCTTGTATATCTGTAAAGCACCTGCTCCTCCCCATATAGACTGTACGAACACCTGTGCCAAAACCCAGATGTTTTTCTCACTTAACCTCTGATAACACCCTTTTTCAAGAGGTAATGATCCTAGTTTTGATAGACTTTGATAGAATGACGTGCACATTTTTGTTCATCAGTGAACAGCTATCCCGTTAAGGTGTGTGCTTGTCTGGACTTCAGTGCACTTATTTTATCATCTTTAATTTCACCTAGATTTTAATTTATTTGTACCTTTCCTGTAGATTGTTCATAATTTAATAGTTTTTTTGTGTGAGTGTGAGAGTAAGTGTGTGTGTGTTTATACTTATTTGTAAGTGTAGCAAAGCAACATTTTGGTCTTTTCTTTGTCATTTTGACTCATAGCATTTCAAAGATATTTAAAAATGAAACAAAGTAGAACCACATACTTGAAACTGCTTAAGTACAAGTTGAACAAAGAATATTTATAATGCTATAAATATTTACTTCTTGCGAGCAAAGAAGCTGCTTTGTGAAAGGGGACTAAAACAGTTCTTTTGTCAGTGATTTTTGTCTCTTATCTTTGTCAGCCGAACACACTTGCGAGCACAGTGTCATTTCGTGGGTAGCTAATTGTACTTCCCTCGGTACTCTGGGCGCCGTTGATTTTCCTGTCTCATTTCATCATGTATAAAATATTATTATCCTTTACCGACATTTTGCTGCTACCCTGCAACATAGTTTCTGCTTGCCTTGGAGTTTCCACTTTCTATTTGACATACGACTGACTCATGAAATGCTTTGGTTAGCTTTTTTTCTCCTTCTTTCTTTCTTTTTTTTGCCGTGGATCTTAAACAATGTGAAAGCTGTCGAGGCTGTTCAGTTTTACGAACGGCTTTCTGGTTCCGTGCGGCTGGTCAGCGTGATTCATTCCAAAGTAATGGATGGCCATTTATACAAAAGTAAAAGGCTTTTGGACAAAGAGGAGTAAGCAGTTGTACATATTTGTGGTCGGCCGTGCATGGTACAAATGTATTAATTATGAAGAAACGCAAACCTGTATCGCTTTTGATATTCCTATTCTGAGATGAACAAGTAGCATGTAATGCAACTGTTTGACAGGATAAATCAAGTTTTGCTTATAATAAAAATCAAGTAACATTTTCATTTTTTTTTTTTTAATATTGTACAGGTTGTTTTGTTGAAGTTTTGAGTGCTATTGTCACAGCGATTTTTATTCTCCGCATTTTTATGTGAACTTTTTAATGTTCTTATTTGTATTTTTAGTATTTTTACATTAATTTTAATCCTGACGACACTTTTTGATTGTTTCAAAAGAGACGTCTTGGGTGCAATTTTGCCTCTCTGAAAGTAGGGGGCACTGTCCTGATTCCAAAGGGTCTCTCCATTGGTTTTGCCTTTCTCTTGAATGTGGGTCAGCAGTGAAAGACTGAGCTGTCCATTAACACAGCCAATAGGCATGTTGGCGTGGAACAGATTGCTTCCCACATAAAGGACTGGTAAACTAACCGAAACTTGTATAATGGTCCAATAAATAAATGTATACACATTGCAACTGAACCAAAAACTTTCTAGGGATGGATAGTGTCAGCCTAAAGAGGACGGCTTTCAAGGAGAGACCAGAGGTTACTCTCCTGGATATCAAAGGGATTCTCACAGCGCAATTATCCAAAAAGAAAAAGTGAAAAGATGATAATAATAATAATAATAATAATAATCCTCTCCATGCCTGAGTAACATAAGAAAATGCATCCTGAGGTTTTATTAAAGAGCTGCCCTTCTGGCGAAAACTTTAAATAAACTAAACCAAAAATGTTATTGATGTTTATAAATATATAAATATATATATAGAGTAGTCACACTAGTTTTTGTTACTGTAATGTTGGAAGTCTCAACTGTACTGTATTACAGTTAAACATGGTTTTAAAAATTCTTTTCATTTTGTCACAGACCTGTTGTCATAGTTGAAATGATGTTTATCGTAGATGGTATTCGAACCCGCTTCCACTGGAAGACGGCGGTCCTTTCGGTATGTCTGTTACTCAGTGTGATACATTAAAGTCTATCTGCAAACCAGGTCTCTCCTTGTGTGTGTGTGTGTGTGTGCGTGTGCGCGCGCCAGCCTTCCATCTCACTGTCTTTACCTCTTTTTTTCGAAACCCCTGTGCATGGCAGTCTGCAGCTTGAATGCGAGGAGGCTGCGGTGCTTTTAAATCGTCATCGTTGGACGTGCACATCTGCTTTACATTTGTACATGATTTACTGAAGTCCTGTATAAGTGAATGTGGCTTGCCTCTAGTTTGTAGAAGGCAGGACGTAGTCTGATGCTTAACATATGAACTGTTAATTCTATTTGCTTGTGAAGGAGCCATAGCGGGGAGCTGGTATGAGGTTAAAACTGATACCCTAACTACGCTCTGTCGGCCTGTATATTAGGGTGACTTAGGTAAGATTAAGGCATCTGAGCTTTGTGCTTGCGTATGTTATGTGCTAGATTTTGTGGTGAAAAATCTCACTTTTCAGTTGAGGTATACTGTGAAAATCTTAAAAAATGTTTGGTAAATGGCTCATACATATGATATTCTGCAGGAGTATTGATCCAATTTTGCCTGCATGGTGTGTTGTCTGGGTGGCATGGTGGTGTGGGGGTTAGCACTGTCGCCTCCCACCTCTGGGACCGGGGTTCAAATCCTGCCCAGTTCCATGTGTGTTGAGTTTGCATGTTCTCCCTGTGCCGTTGTGGGGTTTTCTCCAGGTACTCCGGTTTCCCCCCACAGTCCAAAGACATGCTGAGGTTAATTGGAGTTCCTAAATTGCCCATAGGTGTGTATGTGTGAGTGAATGGTGTGTGAGTGTGCCCTGCGATGGGCTGGCCCCCCATCCTGGGTTGTTTCCTGCCTCGTGCCCGTAGCTTCCGGGATAGGCTCTGGACCCCCTGCGACCCCGATCGGGGAAAAAGCGGGTTGGAAAATGGATGGATGGATGGATGGATGGGTGTGTTGTCTTTCTGTAAATCTGAGGGCAATATTTCATTATTTTTTTAAAACTTGCAGCAAATAATTCACTCATCTTTACATAATGTCTTGATTAAAGTCCCATAGGTAAGTGTGTAATTTAGAAACTATTCCAGATGTGTATGCATTTTTAGGGGGGCTTCCTGACCTCGGCAGAAACATCCTATACTATGAGCCAATCTCGGTTTAATAATGCTCCAAAGAACCAGCCCATACATTTCCTCGGGCGCATCCAAAGGTGGCCGTGTCAGGGTAATTCGATTGTGTCTGACCTTTGCCGTGTGCAGGCCTGTAAGAAGTCCCATTATAATTTTTGCCCCTCTGTATCTTTGTATTCCTGTCATCTGCCCATTTTGTGATGCCTCCTGCTGATCCTCGCTGACATTTCAATCACGGAGCTCATTTGATTTGACCCAGATGTGTGCTGTGTTTGAACTGCAGCACTGTCATCCCTCTGCACTGTAACCCAAGTCACATGGTGTCTGACTCCTGGCCACATCTGCTCTGCTGAACTGTACAAATAAATCACCTTTCCTGGGGCTCACAATTTCTCCATTTTTGAGAACATGTGCTTCCAACCTTTATGATTAAAAAGTAGAGGGAAAGAGACAACTGTCCTATTTTATAAAAGTTTACTTTACAATTGCCTTTAGTGCGATATTTTGTTTTCACTGACATTTTAATTCTCTTTATTTCCCTGTGTACTTATCACTATTTAGCTATTTAACTCAATATAATGATATACGTATGAGTGTGTATCCCAGGATATGTCTCACAGCTGGCAATTCCACACACATGCAGGCAGAGGCCGTCATATTTAAAATAGTAATTGAAGACCCCATCTGCTCTCCTGAGTACTGTGGTTGACTGGGGCAGATTAGATGTTATGAAAATACAGATGGTCCTATGTTTCCTCGGCATGTAGCCTCTGCATTGGACAGGCGACACATTTTTAAGGTTTATGTAATCTAAGGTTGGTGTATACGTGGTTTATATGTAACTTTACTTGGACTCGTTTGTTTATTTTGGTCTCCATGTTATGAGGAAGACTGTCCTGGAAAATGGCATTTCACGCCTGCGTATTTCGTTCATCGCTGTGGACAAAGAAGCACATTCCAGATGCTGTCCTGCAGCTGCCTGAAATTTTACAGAGACGGGGAACTGTTTACCCAAAAAGCCGTAGATTCTGTCGCCAAGCGGAGAGGGCCCTGCCAAATGGAAGAGGTATATTTCAGTACAGGATCCCATAACACAGCATTCCCTACATAGAATGCACAGGAAATGCAAATGGATGGTTTAGTGCAGAATTGAATCCAATTGTAATAACATAAGAAATATACAAACGAGAGGAGGCCATTCGGCCCATCGAGCTCCTTTGGGGAGAACTTAATAGCTCAGTTAAAATCTTATCTAGCTCTGATTTAAAGGAACCCAACGTTTTAGCAACACTACTACATGGTATAAGAATATCAAAATACATCTTAAATTATAAGAATATTTTGCTGAATTTGAACTTAAAAATACAATATGAAAAGTGTTTTAAAGCGGCCTTTTAATTACATTTTGTTCTGAAAGTTGAAATATTTTTCATAAGTTCTGCATCTTATGCTGGCGACATGTGCAATGACAATAGAACCTGAATCCTAACCACGGGGCAGTAAACGTTCTGCGGAAACAGCCCTACTGGATAATGCGTGAGGACTGTACAGGCGGCCATGTCTGCCAGAGAGGGAAAGCGCTTCAGCATAACAAGGCCAATCATGGTGTGAACTTGCTGGTATTGCTTTTTAAATTTATTACCTTTGATGCATTTTTTATTATAGGCCCTCACCTTCACTGTGACTAGACCATACCTGTCTGGCAGTCTACGTGCATTTGGGCCATACCTGCCGCGGACTCCGGTAAATGCACTTGGCACGACCACGCGCGCATTCGGCCCGCGCCTTCCACAAAGGCATTTTATAGCTAATTTGTTTCTCGCGCTGGAAACCGTGCCATGGTAACAGCAATAAATATGTCACCTTCTCATAGCACGGCTTCGGGTTTTAAGAGTGTCCAACAGCTTTGCTGCTCTTTACAAGTGGCTCCCCGTTTGGGAAGGCAGGGCCGACGCCGGGCTGTGTGCGCCCTTTCGGCGGCTTTGCGCATCATGCAAAGTTAATGCCAGGGAGCCCAGCGTCCCGTAACAGCCACGCTGCACTGATATTGTGTTTGCCGTCTCCATGGCGTACGTGGTACAGCCGCTATGCACCCGATCGCCGTCACTTCTCCACCCGTCCGTCCATGGCGTCTCCGCCCCCCTTATAGGTGACGCTCAGCAGTCGGCGGCTCCGCCTCCGTGCGCACCGCCTTTCTTTTTTTATTGCTTTCTATTTCGGATTTTCTGTTATCAGCATCATAAATGTTCTGTTCTGCCCGAATCCCCGCTGTTCGTTTTGGAAGCGATCCGTGATTTTATTTTGGATGTTTAACATTGTTTTGCTTGTAAGCAGGGAATCAAAATTTCTCCACTTTTTATTTCACAGATTTTTAAAAATCACCAATGATACGTCCGCCCAAAATTATCTCTATATCTGCATCTCAATATAGTTGCTCGTCTTAATTGAAGTTCGCTGGAAAATACGCAATATTACGCTAAATTGTGTTCGGTTATTATGTGTGCCTCTTATTCGATATAGAAGTGTGACTAAAGCATGCTTTAATCTGAGCGGATCGGCTGCCGATCTGTCTGCGGTGATGCTTAGGGCCGGGCAGCGCTCTCCCCCGGTCCCCAAAACGGCCGCTTCTTATTGTCTGCGCCTGGGCACCTGTGTGTGTGTCCCCTTTATTCGGGGGATGGGGGCCCCTGCCAGGCCCTGCCGGGAAACTGCGCTCTCCGCTTAATCACATCATAAAATAAGCCGGCTGCCTTTTGCTTTCATTATTACTGTACAGTATCTCCCTCCTCTCCGGTGAGCGTTTTATATTTTATATGCACATTGCTTCACGTCAGGCTCACAAGGGGCATTTGTTTAAAAGGATTGAGAAATAAAAAATAAAAAAAGCATGCATGTCTAGACTTCTCAAATAAAACGGAATTGGCAGGCATCATCAGTCAGGGCGCGGGCTGCCGGCAGCCGCCGCACCATCGTGCCGTTATCGAGCGGGAGAGATGAGACCACAAATAACGTCCTAATTTAAATGGCCGGCGCAGCTTTCACCGTGCCGCCTTTATTATTTTTTAAATGCGTCCTGCACCACCGATATGAGACTGGCTTCTTAAAATGGTTAGAGATGTCTGACGTTTTGTAGCGAAAATGTTTTTTTTCCTGGGTAGGAAATTGATTGATCAGTTATTTCTGGGCGATGGTAGAGAATCAGACTGTTTGTGGCATTATGTAATGGCCTGCAAGTCGTTCTTGAGTTTACATAAATTTATTTATTTTAATAGGGAAATATACCGATTGCAGTTCCACCGGGGCGATCTGCATGTGTGCTTTCCACATAATTAATTGTATGAAGTGACTGCTAAACACCCAGTGGGCAGAAACGAGCTTAACGAGTATGACATTTTTAAGAGTTCTTTTTAAAGCCTGACGGTGTGTTTTTGGGCACAGCATACAAAAAAAATAAAATATATAATTTGAATAATTTCCCCTCTTTTGCACGGGCCATTCAGTTCGCTGGGTGAGTTTTACATATGGGAGATGTCCAGGCTAGCTGGGGGCGCAGTCACTGAGTCGTGACCCTGTAGATCATGGCGCCTAGGAATTCTTGACCCAACATGCTAGTACGGAACAAATTGCGTCAGACGTGGCCCCGTCCTGCGCACACCTGGAATATTTACAGTCATCGTGGGTCATAAACAAGATTGTGGATACACTCCATCCAATTATTCCAATTTTTCCCCTCCTCTGACATTATTCCTAGTCTCTGTTTTTCTGGCTGTAATTATGACAGCGGAGGGGAATGCCCAGGTAGGTCGGCCTCGCCTGGCCTCCTCCATGCCTCATTACATGGCAATAGCTGAGAGATATGATCTCACATGTGGTTCTGAAGAGGTGCCACAGAACCCATCGGAACATTGGGGTGGTGGTTGGGGGTTCAACTTCCCTCGTCCTCGGTGGGTGCTGTGTTTCCAGCCGTGTCCCATAGACACGCTCCGGGCCCCTCCTCCTTGCAGTAATCCATAGCACCTGCTTCGCTCTCACACTCGCAATACATTTAAAGTTTGTCTGGCCCTAATAGCTCACGCTAATAGCAGATCTTCTAATTGTTCCAGTTTGTTTTGCTCGGGGGGAGCCATCAGGGACTATTTCTCGTGGAGTACCCGGAATAGGGCTGGGTGGGTGGGGGCCCACTGGGATGCAAAATGATCGTAAGAGTGGGCCGCCCGGCGGTTAGCTTTCCGTGTGATGGAGCTGGGACCTCCCCAGCTCATGGTCTCCGATGGCCCCCCGCTGCGGCTCCAGGTGGGACGGCATGCCGTTTTACAAATCGCCGGTGCTTAAGGGCCTTTTAATACACCTCGTCCTGCTCAGAGGCCGCATCTATTACCCCCGGCCTGACCTAAGGCACAGAGTAGCCGGCGAAAGCTAAGCGCAGGTTAAAAGGCTTGGCTGGTGGACCGGGCCGTCAAGCACGACGACTGATCAATGGATCGATCGGGGCAAAGCCGAGAGCGGGATGCTGGTCTTATCCAATGAATGGAGGAATCAACTGATCTGTTTCTTTTATCGTAACAAAAAAAGGAAAGCAATTGTGTCAGTGCAACATAGGGATGAGCTTCAGGTGCTTCAAGTAACAGGATGTAGCCTGATAATTCGCAGTGTCCAGACAGATAATTACCTCCCTTAAGTTTAAGATGGCATAGTCCTCAATCTGCAGTCCTGAAGTTTGCGTCAGAAATGGCGTACTTGATGGGGCTCTGTGTTCGGCCGATTTACGAGGCTGAGAACACAGGAGTCAGGTGTCGCGTGGTCGTCACTAGTACGCTACTAAGCGTGACTTTCCGGAAGCGAGACTCCCTTCAAACATTTGAAGATGCTTGTTTCCAATATTCAGATATGCATGTTCCCTGCACTTTGTGTGTATGGTTTTCAAAAATACGTCCATTATCTATAAACTGCTGTCAGATGTGTTTATATGGAGATGGGGGTTTAATATTAATGCACCGTATTCATAGAACAGTATGGCTAAAAAATACACATGACATTTTGAAGCAGTTTGTGTTCTTGTGGCCTGCTCCAAATTCCTCGGCTGAGCATTCTTTGTAAAATCTGCACCATGTTGTCTCAATCAAATTCAAAACAGTTATTAAAAATTTTAAAGGCATTTCAAATGAGCACAAGCCGCAGGGATGTCTGAAGATTATTTGGAATTTTGTATATATCAGGCACAAATGAGCGGATGGCTCTAGAGCAGGCTGAAACCTATTTCACCTCAGACTCATTAGAGAGCAGACAGTGAGGTAATTCCCCATAATTCCCTTTTTGTCAAAGTGCCACTTCATCAAATGCTCACTTCCTAGGCCAAGGTGTCCCAGTGCCGCCATGTCCGTGCCAACGTGGTCTCTCTACCACGTTTTTAATTGTAACCAAAAAAAGGATTATTACTCTCCTAGCCAAATGACTGAGTCCATTTAACGCAAACTATCTGGCGATCATTCATATGTGGAATATGCACAAGGATCAATATTCATAGGAATACTTCATAAAAGTGCTCTAGAAAATATGCGTACCAGATTCTCTGCACTAAATACAGAGAATTAGCTATTACAATTGGCAGATACATTCATCTTGATTGCAATTGTGTACAAATGGAATACTTATGAAATCCATGTATGGTGCATGACTGAAGTGATATCACTCCTGGTAATGAAGAAGGGCATTTCCTCTTACGGTCTTGACAAAATTATACATTTATGGAATTGTGCATGTTCTTTGGAAATATTACCCCTGGCCTACATTATATGCATGCCCCAATTTTTGAAATTCATTCCATTAGCCTCCAAAGTCAAATTAGCAGACACATTTCATATGTGTAATCACATAATAATATTCATCAACAAAATTGGAAAACCTCGATTCCAGTTTAGTTTAAAATATGCCTACACATATCCAGTGGGTTCAATGCATGCCTGGATTCTAATGGAGCTCTTTATCTTTAAAACTCTTTAATCAGATGAATTAGCATTGAGCATTAGTGCTGTGAGTGCGAGGGCTGTAGGAACGCTGATAATATGGTAAATCCAGGTAGGATTGCGCCTGATGACGATGTGTGAGTGTCTGAGGCCCGGGGATGTGCAGATGATGGAAATCTGTAACGAAAATATACCATGACGGTGGCGCTGAAGACATTCAAAGTGGCGCGTTTGATGTTACTTGCATAACACAGGATGTATAGAGAGCATTGTCTCTGCAGAATGTAAGACAAGCACAGGCATATGCATTTGTGCATGTGGCTAATGGTGAAGCGATAGTGGTTTGCGTGTCGTCACATGTGGGCGGCAGTGGCGACAGGTACGATAGCTGGGGCTGCAAGCTGTTATGGATATCATTGGGGATATCGGCCAGTGTGACCATGTACATCTGCACTCTACAAGGGCTGCTTGCGGATGCGAGGCGTCCGCAGTCACATGACTTCCACTGCGCTTGAGCACCATTGTTTTCAGGAGACATCGCCGCACGGTGCCAGTGTGACATCATCATTATTGGTCAAGTGACTGAGGACCATTGTCCAGCAATAATGCAGATTTAGAATGGAAGGGGATTCTCGCCGTGGCTGTTAAGCAGCTGCCGGCCGGCGAGGAGGAATATAACCCAGATGTGTACCCAGAGAGTCGGATGTGGGATCCAGAGAGGGCCTCATTCCTGCTCCCAGGAGAGTGCCATACACCTGAGAGTCATCGTTAATGTGCGGACAGGGAAAAGGCCAAGTCTATAAACCATAAGTCACGCTGGGTAAAAGCATCTGCCAAAACACCAAGATTTAGGGGACAAATGGATTGTGATTTAATTAACCTTATTTTGCATTACAACTATTACTTGGAAAAAGTGAGGCTGGTTCTAAATGAGCTTCTAAACATAGAGCGGCTGGTTTGCTTAATAACCCGTCGGCCTGCAGTTCCGCTTCTGCACATCCTGTGGGGCTCAGACCCCGCACGGATCCGGCGAGCGCGCGGATCCGGCGAGTGCCCTGATCCGCGTGCCGCATGGCGCCTGGCGATGCGCCAGCCGGGCGTTTGCTCTCTCCACCGAGCATGTCCCTCTCCGCCAGCCCGGGTTAATTACGGGAGAAGCAGCTGGTTAATTGGCATCGACGCCAAGTGACATTATTATCCAAGCGCATCCCGCTTTATGTTAAATAAAACTGCAGAATGTAAATGTCAGCGGCGGGAAAAAAAATACCAGAGATGAAATGTTACTGGAGATTCCAGCAGCCCATGTTTGACCTTGTTCTTGAATTTGCATGTTCCCTGAAGCCTTAAGGCCTTGCTCAAAGAGCGAACTAATTAGCAAACCTGGGGGCTTGATGATGCTGGATTACAGAAGACATTAGCGCTTGTTTAGATGTGCAAATGTTGTGTCACCTCTGATGATCACGGTTCCACCTGGTTTGAAAGGAGGCCAGAGAGGTCGGCTGATGGAGAAGGCAGTGGGTGCTGTAGGCCACAGCATTGAGCATCAAGGCCAGAAGCAACAAGCAGGTTAGCGTCTATAAATACTTCCCACGAAGATGGCCTGCTCTAAATGAGCCCATTAAGTCTCCCTTTCTCGACTTCCACAAACTTCATTAATATGTTCGAGTTATTGCGCATTAACTGGTCACGCCACATTATCTTTGATGGGGCCAAGTGTGGATGTAGGGATTGGGAACGGAAGCCAAGCTGAGCCATGAATGCAGTGCCGAGCACGGGCACATCAATTACGGAGATTAAGCTGCGTGTAAGAAACATAAACTTAAGGATCTAAGTGCGGCACAGAAGTCTCCAAAGGAAAACCGAAAATAGCCTGGTGAAATCTGGAGAAAGGGCAGACAATCTCACTTCATAAATTAGCTGTTATTTATGCTGATGTAATTTCCTTTTTTGGAATGGAATTTGTGCTCCAGCATCTTCTCACACAGTAAAAAAGAAGAATTTGAGCAAATGAGCCATTTTATTCTGTCATAGTGCCTTTGCAATATAGTGTCTAACAGCTGCATACATACATGCTTATTGGCAAATATACAATAAAACCAACCATTAGCATTAAACATTTTGAAAGAATAAGAGAATAGTAAATTATGTAAATTTAAACAGTAGAAAAAAATGTTTTTTTTTTCTCTAATAGGTTGACAGTCTCTGTTGGAAAGGACTGAAAGGATTTCTTGAAGTGTTATATCCCGAGTGTGACTGTAGCAGTTAATCGTTTGTGCCATAACCGTTGAGAGTATTTGAACACCAAATATTAGAAACTGACATTTTGTCTTCATCCTTTATTAGTGGAGTTAGGACTTAATTAAGCACTAAATTACTAGATCAAATGTCTCTGATGAGACTGCAAAAATCTTGCAAGATTTATATTTCATGTTACCTATGAAATCAGTATCATCCAGTATAAAAAATTAAAAAGCTGGGTTATGTGTGACAACATGTAAAACCTAGCCCCATACATGAAAAGAGAACATTCACCACCATTGATATTAAATTCAGAAAACAACCATATGATAAGGAAAGTATTTCTGTTTTTTAATCTGCTGGATCCACTGTTTATTTGTTGTAATGGATATGTGAAAATCAGTGATGATAATGCCTTCAAATCAAAGGCATAAACACCCTGTCTGTGGTGTGCTTTGCATCCCTAAATAGACTGCAGACTCCTAGGAACTCTGCAATGGAATTGTGGTTATGGAAAGATGGCTGAGAATCAATATAAGTCCATCAATGAATTACCCATTATTTTGGCTGACAAGAATTGTTTTGCTACCTGTGTCTGCATAAGATGATATAAAATCTAATGTGGTTATATCTAAAGTGAGCAGAGTAACTGCATTTTATTACCATTACACTGAGATGCATGAAGTAGCACTACAGAATAGCAGTGTAATAGCGTAAACAATGCACAGCTATTATGGGATGCATCCCGGCTAATAGCTCAATATGTGCCTGTTTTCACTGTATTTCTTACTAATGGCTGGCAGTTCCATTATCACAGCTGTCAGAAAAGGTGCTAACATGACACCTGAAAGGCACATTAACCTTAACAGGATGCTGATTTTTTTTTCATAGTCGGTCACATGGGACAGACAACAGATAAAGTCTCGGTCCTGATGCTCGGTCGTCGCACTGGAGTCTGACCACATGACTCGGAGGTAGGTGTCTGCCACTAGTGCTCGGTCAGACTTTAAATTTACGTCACAGCACACAATTAGCAGGCCGTGAAGCTCAGCCCTCTGTTTTTAACAGCTTTTATTTACACTTCACAGCCGCGTGCATCAGGACAGCGTGGTGATGGTGGGTGGACTGGCAATGAAGGTGAGTCATATCTGGTTGAAAGCTGATTAGCCACTTGTGTCAGCTGTATAGGAGGCCTGAGAGTCAGCACTTTGCTAGTTGAGTTTTCCAGATAATATGAGTCAACAGACAGAGGTAGGAAGAATAATTATCAAGAGGACACTTAAAATGAATGTTGTGCGACAACTACACCAAACTATGGCTTGAAAAATCGCCTAAGAACTAGTTTAGCACGTGTCTGATCCAGCCCCAATATAAAAGGCACGTTGTGAGCCTCACAAAGCTGGTCTTGATGGCTGGGCTGCCGTTTGAAAACCACGTGTGCCCAAGGCCTGAGCACACAGATGCATAAGCCGGTGTTGGGAGCACGTAGCATCAGCTCCGGAGCGATGGGGGACTGGTGGCGGCCTGATCAGTCATTGTTCACCCGCTGTCCTCCACCCAGATGCCTGGAGCTTTGCAGAAAGTCAGCGGATTCCAGCTGCGAAACATGGGCCATGATGGTGTGGGCAGCCACCTTGCAGCCGTCATTAGGCGAATGATTGCTTGTGTGGTAAGTCTGATGGCCGTAGGCCAGGAATCAGGTGCACACTGCAACACTGTGGTGTTACCTCCTTGGTTCCTTCATGATGCCCTAATGCACACTATTAAGCAGATGGAAGTCAAACTCTTCCCATAGATTAATGTCACCAGATCTAAACACCCTTAAACCTCAGTTCTGCAGTACAAAGTAAGAAGTAGATAGTTCTGAATTCTTCTGTGATACAATGTCTTATTAGGTGCTGGGTATTTATAGATTATTAGGTGTTCCTGTTAAATTCTCCACCAGTTCTAACTTCACACAGACAGACATGGATTTATTTATTGTTTCTGGTAGGTATTACATTCCATATTTTTGTAATACCAATGTAGCCACTTGAAATTTCCCCTGAATGTTTTTGTTTTTCTACTTAACCATCACAGTGAACATTGTAATAATATCGCTATATAATATAAAAGTTTAAAAAGCACCTGACTGACGAAACATGATTATCAAAATCATCAGAAAATAATAAGAGCTATCCAGTTCCTTTCATGATGTTTTGATGTATAATTACCTGCTAGCAGGGCGACATAATTGCGTTCCGTAGCAGATCGGGGTGAAGAGAATACAGAGGAATTCACAATAATTTTGTGAAATTTCCAGCAGAATATCAGGCCCTATAATCAACAAATTGTCAGGTTATCTATCTTATGCTCTTTTTTGCTTGCTCTGTCTAAGAACTTCTCAATATAACCACTTAAAAGAGAGAACTGTAGTGGGGAATGCAAAAAAGAAAGTGAAAGGACATATTGTTGTTGTTGCGTGCAATATGTATTACTATTATTTGCTGCTACTAATTATACAGTAATAAAATAATAATAATAATAACACATTTAATTTATAAAACACTTTGCCTTAGAACAAAATCTCGAAATGCTGACATAAGATAAGATAATCAGATGTTTATATTTAGTTGCAGGTAAATAAAAGTCATGAAAAACTGCTAAGAAAACTGTTATGTTACTGCACTCCTGTCAGGAGAGACAAGTTAAGCTAGAATAGACTGTGTGGTGGTGGTCTTGCCAGGACAATGAAGTGACTCCCCATCGGTGAGGACCCCACCGAGGTGGGGCCTCATTTTCCCTTTATTGGCTTTTTCAGGTGTTTGTCTTCAATGGACCTTGTTCTTACATAGTGGGGCAAACAAATCAATACGCTGCTCAGAGTCCAAAGAGTGGATGCGACAGGCATGATCCTCCGTCACGCCGAGGCCGGCCGGGCCGCCGATGGTGATTTATGCGCCTGCTCGCCGTTTTACATGCCCCTGCTTGGGGAAGTCTTTAGTCTCATCCGTCTGACCCGCTGAGCATATCGATCAGCACTTATTTAATGAGTTAGTGTGATAATCTGCCAAATAAATATTAGGCAGCACTGTAATTGTAAATGGGGGGATGGCGAGTACCTTGTGAACATTGCCTTTCAATGTCTCTGAAATAGAGCTGCGGGGGCTCGGCTGTTGTACCCTTGAGCGAGGATCCTAATTCCTTGCTTCCCTAAACACGATCGGGCTCTACAGATGTGTGTAGTGCACAGATGTAGGCCGTGTAAGTTTGTGGAGACCCGTGAATAAAAAAATTTGCTTAGCAACAATATAATGCCAACCCTGCAC
>JAODKL010000122.1:266958-281706 GCA_026780765.1 Petrocephalus schoutedeni
CCCCCCCCCCCCCCCCCCCATGGCGCCCACCGCCCCCAGCAAGCGTCAGACTCGGTTGCAGCCGTGTGTTTGTGTTCTGACTGCAGGCACACGGATCCTGTTGGTATAAGGAGCACAGCCACCACGAGGCAGCCGTCACCCCCGCAGGGCTTCCCCATCTCCGAGCGCCTCCGCGGCAGGGTGGCTTCCGCATCTGCTGCTCCGGGACGCGGCTGCTGTCAGCCGGCGGAGTGGGGGCTCGCCGGAGCAGTTGGCAGCATGGCCACAAGCCAGCTTGTTACCATCTGTGTGCCTGACATTTCCCCACTAATTAACAGCGGGGTTAATTGTTCCGGCGGGTTGAAATGGAGTGTCTAACATCACCCAGGGGAGACGTGGCAGAGCGGCGGAACGGCGGGGAGGCGGGGGATAGAGGGGGAGCGACGCTTATACCGCTGCCGCTGCTGCGAGTCGCGTGCAGAATGGTGTGCTCGCTCTTCCTGGTGAATTACGGCGGCGCCGTGCACTGCACCCCTGGCTCTGAGAGGCGCGGAGGCCTCTGGCCGGGGGCGAAGGCGAGATTCACGGCTGATGGGGCCGGCCGACGACCATTTGTGTACAGAAAGCGTCACCATTTAGCTAGCTAAGGTGCGGTAAACGGTCACATACCATTCTAGGGACATATATAACAATAAATATACTCTGTTTATAGTTACATAGTTTCAGGTAAGTAAACATCCCTAAAAACTCTTGCGAAAACTGTTAAGTTACCATACTACTGCTGGAAGAAAAAGATTAAGCTAGTAGCTGAGGGTCTCTCTTTCCAGACGCATATATACATTTTATATTTAATTTGTTTCTCAGGTCAGTTTGAGAGTTTGCTTGAATTATGCCTCTTTTTACTCCCTCAGAAAGCCAAAATGAGGGCCATGCAGGCAGTAGGGTTAATTGACGAGGCAATGGAAATCTGGCAAAGGGAAGTCTTGGCTTCTCTGTGCGGTAATGCCGCTCGTTTGCAGCCGCGAGGCTCGGCGTTGCCGGGCTGTGCGCCGTGCATTGGGCACCGCGCTCCCGGCGAGTCTCTTCGTTGGGCCCCGCAGGCTGCAGTTCATCCCGCTTCGCATCTCTTATTGTTAGTTGTTTTGCTTTGACAGACTCCAAAGGGTTGGTACACTGCGGCGTTGGGGGAGATGCAGGCCACACCATTTTACAGTATGATGTATATTTATCTTAAAGCAACACACATTACCTGGAGACACACAAAAAAAAACATATAAATAATGTATTTATGCAGTTAAAACATTTTTAAACATTTAAACATTATTGCACTTGTATATTTAAGGATTTAAGGAAAAATGCAGTCTTCATTAATCAATAACAATCAAAAATGCCTATCCTCTAAATGTTTAAAAGCTATGAGAGACCTTCATAAAGCTCTTAATTTTGAAAAAGGAAAAAAATATTTTTCTTCCAACAGTAATGTATACATTTCAGTTAGAATAGTAAAACAGTATTTCTGTTTTGCACAATGCCCCAAGAAAAATAACAGCAATTGCAGTGTGCATTTATCACACTAAAATGCATTTCTGATAGTGAACAAGGCTGTCATCGCAGGAGTGGGACATGTATCCAGGTAAGGAAGGTCTCTGTCTGCTCGCTTTTCACTCTCAGAAGTTTGGTGAAGGTAATTGCTGTGGAAAAGCACCAGCACTTCAGCTCCTGCTAAAGGGCCTGCCGATCAGAGTCTGTGTACAAGCAAGGCAGCAAAGTGGAGTCTGAAGGCAGGACGCTCGTGTCCAGGGCGAATCCGAAGCCAAAAGCCCTTCCTGTGAGACGGGTATGTGAGAGAGCACACCATGCACTGGACTTCGCGGATCATGGTCGATTTACTTCAGTACGACTCCCCTCTATTGTTGCATAAATTTTATACATTAGACAGAATAGTGATTAAATGAATATGAAAGATGCAGGGGGCGGGAGGGGTGGGCCAGCTGGAGTAGATGAGATGGTCTGCAGTACCCTTGAAGATGGCATTCAGACAGAGTGATTCATCTCACTGAAGAATGTCCATCTCAGCTGCGGCGTTAGAATCCACGCGGTTAGCCTGAAACAGACGTCTTCTGCGTCTCCCCATCGGCACTAAAATATCTGCTCAACTGAGAGAGGAACCTTGATGTTTCCATTACAGGTTTCCTTTGATGCCAATGGCCTGGACTGCCCTTGTCTGCTCTGGATCACCCTGGTCCATCCTGGGATGCCTTAGTCCGCCTCGGATGGCCTTGGACCCCCCTGGTCTTCCCTACACTGCCTTGGTCTTCCCCAGACTGCCCTGGTCTGCTCTGGATCACCCTGGTCTGCCGTGGACGGCCCTAGTCTGCCTCGGACTGCCTTGGTCTTCCCTGGACTGACCTGGTCTGCTCTGGACCGCCCTGGTCTGCCTCAGACTGCCTTGGTCTTCCCTGGACGGCCCTAGTCTGCCTCGGACTACCTTGGCCTTCCCCAGACCTCCATGGTCTGCCTTGGTCTTCCCAGGACCGCCCTGGTCTGTCCTGGATGGCCCTAGTCTGCCTCGGACTGCCTTGGTCTTCCCAGGACCGCCCTGGTCTGCCTCGGACGGCCTTGGTCTTCCCCAGACCTCCATGGTCTGCCTTGGTCTTCCGAGGACCGCCCTGGTCTGTCCTGGATGGCCCTAGTTTGCCTCGGACTGCCTTGGTCTTCCCAGGACCGCCCTGGTCTGCCTTGGACTGCCTTGGTCTTCCCCAGACCACCCTGGTCTGCTGAGATCTGATGGTAACATGGCTAGTATTTTGAATGCTGAGTTCATCCCCTGTCTGTTCTTCAACGGCATCTCATTTTAAACCCAATTTGGATAAATTTTTGTGCCACAGGGCTTTAAAATTTCTGCCATTCCACAGTGTGGAATGATGTTTTTGTGCCGTTTTGATTTCAATAAAAACACCACATGCTCTCCATCATGCAAGTAAGCATTTCCGCAATGTCCTGAATCCCTGCAATGTATCTGATGACAGCAAATGATTCCCACAGAATTATTATATTATCGAAATAATACATTTCTCAAGTTTTTGTTCCATGTTTATTGTTGTCTGCTGCTGGTTTCGTTGTTGTAAAGCAATTAAGTGTAATGTTACCAGCAGAAATCCCCGACTTTCCTGCTGTAACCTAGAGCAAATGATTATTAATCATGAAATGCATCACTGATATAAGCAGCCACATAAAATAACAATAATATGTAATAATATACTTTTTTGGTCTAGTTGTTTTGAAAAAAGAAATCTCATTTGCTTTTCCTTTAATATAACAATGTCTTAATTTACTGACTGCAGGTTGTTTTAATATTAGATACTACATTAGTTTTTGATATCACAAAACAGGAAGCTATCCTTTGCTATCCTTTAGTACTGGGTTTGATTTGAAATGGGAAACATTTACATTCTTCATTTTTTGTCACAGGTGTCTCCTCGATTGCTTCTTCCCTCCTCTGTGATTAGGCCCCGATGTCCCTTGACCTTGGGAGAAACACTTGTGGGGGTTAAGACATTCCCGCAAAGCTCTCGCTCGAGAGATACAGATACACAGCTGTCATGGACATCAAGATCCAGTGGACCTTCAACGGGGCGTGGCTGTAATGAAAGGTTTGTAAGAGGACATTTCTGAAAGCGATGGTTGTTAACATCTGGTTTAGCGCGGTGATGAATGTTTCCCTCGCCCCAGCCTCCCGCACACTGTTCCATTCTGGATCACTGAATTTTAATTGAAAACATGCCAGCAACACAATGGATTAAATTGAATAAACAGTACTTATCCTTAACAGGGAGCATAATTAAAAATGCAAATTGTCAAATAATACCATTAACCTCGACGGAACATTTGGGGCTCTTGACAGCTTTTGTACTTGAATTTAATCTGCACATGTGTTGTGATCAAAGGGAGTAAATTTGCATGTAGCTGTTGACATTTTGCCAAGGACATGAAGTGGTTAGCGCATAAATTAGCTTCCCGAATTAGCGCTTCTGTATTGAAAAGACCTCCTTATACTGATACTGCACACTAAAGCGTGATTTGCTCAGAAATCCAGCTTCTGATATGTATATTTATGTATATATGTGTATATATGCATGTGTGTATATACATATATATATATATAATATGCAATAATAGGGATTCCATTGAAACAGATAGTGGTGTTTTAAACAGGAGTAGGCTGTACACGCATTGTGTAGTGATTATACATTATCAATGAGAGGTGGGGAATCCTGGATCGTTTTGTATCATATAGCCCTGCTAATAGGTATTAGATTAATGAAAAATAAACACTGGGATGCTCAACTGTGCCATATCTGGCACGTATATCTGACAGGTATAATATTGACTGGAACAGGGTTTAAATTTTTCAGTGATGCAAAATAATAACAATAAAAACAGAACAACTAGTTGTGTAAAAGAAGTTATTGAAAGCAGACGGGTTATGGAGCTCAGCAGTGAGGACGCAGCCATATGCTGCTTATAGTGGTGGAAACAATGTTCTCTTGTGCTTTGCTGTAGAGTTGAGACCTTCTGCGCTGAGACAGGGCCAGGCTGGCGAGCGCCTGCTGGCCTTGGTGTTCAGGCCCCCAGTTCAGGCCCCCAGTGAGTTCCACTTCATGCCGAGCAAAGTTCACCTGACAAAAAAAGGATTTTCATTATCACAAGGTATACCGTATTTATTTACATTCCTGTATATAAATATCATATACTTATGTGTACTGTTTTTTTCTTAGAAGTGTCTTTCAGGGAGTTGATCATTACATTTCGTTGTACCTACGATGAAAGTTTATTCATCCCGAGGGAAATTATTGCCTGTTGTGTTCAAAGACAATACAGGCATTCTATTCTATTCTGTTGTATTCAAACATCCGTCTTCCATATCCAGGGTGAATCTGTAGCTCATCTCAGGGAGAATTGGGCATGAGGTAGAGCAATAAGGAATAAGTCCCAGAAATGACATCTCTTATGTATTTTCCCAATAACTAAATAGCTAAATGCATAGACGATAGATTCAGGCAAATTCCAGTGCAAACTTACCACAGGCACCATGTGTTTTTATAAATGTCTTTAACCGCCCCTTTCAGGATGCAGCCCACTAACAATATGATAATGTAGATTAAATCTTTAAAGCGTAATGTGCTAATTTGCACGCTAAGGCACTCCTGTTAAAGCAGGCTGCTGTGCTGGTTACTGGTTACTGTGCAACAGCATCTTATAAGGTTAAATCAAAGTCAGTGGAGAACATTAAGGAAAGCAGATTTTCCCCTGGGGATTTTTTTAAATGTAAGCATTGATTAAATCAGCGTAATCTACCTCTGCAGCTCTCGTTATGCTAGAAGGCCTCCCCGTTAGCCCCTTGTAACGTGAGCGCGGTTTGGTCCCACGTGCTAGCACGCTCGTACGCTTTGATCCTGTTGTGGAAATGGTACCTCGCCAAATCTACTTTGCATAAGTGTCCATTATCTATAATGGGCACTCTCTTTTGATATTTGTGTTCTTTACTAGGCTTTAAAAGGGAGGAAAACTGTCCAGCAAGCAAAATGGTGGTCAGGTTCAGGAGCTGGTGTGGGACAGTAACAACTTTATGGAATAATAATGAATTGGATTTGCTGGGTCAGTATTCTCTAATCCCCACTGCGCTCCGCCCTGGGCGAGGTGACTTTGCTGGGCCGGTGTTGGTGGGCGCACCCAGCTCTTCCTGCCTCTCTGCACGTGAGGCGTCAGTGTGGGTGGTTATTAAGCGATGCCATAGGATGCACTGTGTACAAAAGCATGGCGAATGAGGCGTTTCTGCGGGTTTCAAAGGAGCTGTTCCTTCGGACCTCGGTTTATTCTCTCCTGCTCAAGTTCGCTGAAGGAAACATTTTTCAGGGTCGATTGGAGGCAATTATCTCTCCAAATGGGGAGAACCGTGGCCTCTTTTTTCATAACCCTTACATGAGTATATATAGAGTGTATATATAGGTTAGACTGGTCACAATGTTGTAAACTTTTTTGTGTGTTTTTGAAGTCCTTTCGGTAACAAAATGCCAATATATTGGGTCACTAAATACAAACTGCTCATCTTAGTTGACTTTGTCTACATGGTCACCATAGTAACCTTGGGGTCTTGGATTGTGGAATTAATAAATCATCTTAGGCCTTCCCATGAAGGACTCCTTACAATGGAGATGTTATGCTCTGCTCCTGAAGGTCTTTTTATAGCCGCTTTGCAGAAACGCCATTGTTTCTGAGATGCTACCACATAAAAAATAAAAAAAACAAAGACACAATAAACTCAAAGGACTTCAGGTTTTCTGGGGAACTGTCCTTGTTGTCCTGTGTGAAAATATCTGCTTTTTGCTCACGATGTGTTTGAATGTCGTGACTGTCAGAGACTAAGTGTGTAGCTGATGTGAGCTTAGGATTCATATTGTGATGAACAATCAGAGGCTCTGATTGGACATCAGACAGCCAATGACAATGCAGTCAGTTTTCTGTCTGTCCCTCCCAGTGGATCTTCATGGGGGCCTGTGTGTTCTCTAAAATACAATAAACCTTCCCACATCACTACAAATGTCAGCCCATGCAATATTCATACATTCTGCATATTTCTGACCATCATTTTCCATGAAATGTTATTTTCATATCAGAACTTTTTTTTTTTTTTACGTAAGTGCCATAATTACCATATTTGACATCTTGTCAGTATAGGAGTTTACATGTTTTTTGGTTAATCCTAATAAATTGTTTAGCATGTTACATAACAAAACAACGAAACAGAATTTAATGAAACCTTACTGGTTGTGCCATTTTATATTTAAAATTATATTTAAGGCAAAACGATGCCCAGATGCAAATCAAGCATTCAATTTTAAAATATAAACAAAATATATAACAATGGTTAGCAATGTGAACATATATCTGTATGTAGGTATTTTACATGTGTTTGTGTGTGTCTGAGAGAGATCACTTTCATTTCATGCACCCCCCGTGTTTTATTTGGTTCTGCGATTATACGTGTTGAGGAAATCTTTATAATTACTCTTTTCATGGAAAACATTAAAAGGATCAAATCTATTTAATACGTCCTTTTCCTCTGTAAAGTTTGGCTAAATGTCAGATATTAGCATGTGAACTTTAGAATGCGTTTGTTTACTCAGTGACAGAGGCATACACATGTGGATATTGAATCTATAAGTTGGCGGGGGGGGGGGGGGTCAACGATTTTCTAGCGACACACCTTTGTGGGGCTGGCAGGTGTCTCGTGGCCGAGCGATTCGAATGACGGGCTCTTTAAAATCCATGGCTGACTGGGAGTCCGGCGAACAGCCGCTGTAATGTAAACAGCGCTCTCTGTGAGCGTCAGCAGCAGGCACTGTTCCGGAACAGTAAAGTCCCTGTTCCCGTCGTTCTGACGCCCCGCTCCCTCCTCTGAAATGTGCTCTGAAATGCATCTGTTTCTCAGGTGTCATTTCATGACAATCTGAAATGGTTTCGCTTGCTGTGCAACCCCAACGCAGAGCACCCTGTATCCTTTTTAATTTTTAATAAACGTGCTTTGTAAAGCTTAACGCAGTGGCTTCAGATCTCCTGGGATGCAGGTTCGATCCCAGGCTTTGCCTCTATAGTTCATGTGCCCCTGCTCTCCCTGCGACAATTTGGGTTTCGTCCGGGGACTCCAGTTTAGTAACGATATCTAAGTATATGTTACTTAGGTGTCTTGAAATCGCCCATCCCGGCAGTCACTCCTATCCTGTACTCGCTGGGACGGGCCGTGGGATTGCACTGGATATGCATTTATTAGATGGACACATAATGGCAGCTGGCACCTCCTCTGGTTATTGCTTAGGTTGTTATTCTTTGCTTCCTTAAAAGAATGAAGGTTAACGGAAAAAAAATGAATATTCACACTTGTTAAAATACTAGAACCTTGTCACCTTGGAGCTGAGGATCGTGGGCCAAGCTCTCAGGTCTGGCATGTGGCTCTGCGTGATGGTACCTCCAGCTCAGCCACACGCCCCTGATGGCTCTCCTCCACCACTCAGCTGCCATGACACGCCACACAGGTCCGGCACGTTCCACTGGGGTGGTCCTGTCCGCGCTACGGCAGGTTATATCCACCTGTGACAAAAGACACATTCTTTATTATTATTATTATTAATAACAAGAGGAGGAAGAAGAAGAATTCAGATATTATGTAAGCAATATAGATTATGGAGATAAATTCCAAAGCATTGTGTAAAATATGATATTTACCCAATTAGCCTTATATGGCTAATTATTATTTTTTATTTTGTTATGATAAAAATCAAATGTCTTCAAAAGATTCATATTAGAAAATGCATGTGAGCAGGTTTCATAAATGGTAATGTTCTGTTTTCCTTATTGATATAATGCAATATTATGAGGTATGTTATTAGATTTTTTTTTTTTTTTTTTTACGTTTGTGTCGAAACTGGTGGTGTCTAATTAGATTTGTGTGTTTTCAGTGTCTTTCCAATACCTTTTATTGTCCGTGAATTGAAGGTTCAGGGCAAGCGCTTGTTTGTTTAGCTGGATTATAAAAGCACTGTAATTACCGCGCTCCTTATGGCCTTCAGCTTTAATTGATCTGGGATTTAATAAGCCCTGGCGGCGTTGCGGGCTGGCATTCCACACTCGCAGGCGACGGGCTGCGTACAAGGCCAGCGGGGGCCACAAGATGTCCGGGGTGTACGCGGGTTCGAGACGGGGCACAGCGGTGTGTCACCGGGCCTCCTATCGCAAAGCAGCTGATTAATGGCCCTAATTAAGGAGTGAAATCAAGCATGTGAAGACAGGGGGTTGTTTCAGGTCCAGGTTTGGGAGTGCGCCCCCCTCCCACCCCACGCCTGGCTCATCCATCTTAATCGCAGTTTTTTCTTCCCTACGCATCACAGCTGGAGGACCCCCTGGGACCCAGGTGTGTGTGGGCTGGGGTGTCAGAGTCATGCCAATGGGGCCCGGGTCCCAGTTGAGATGGGGCTTGGCGGCCAGGTCACGTGATCTGACCCCCGTGGCTCCGAGAGCAGGGCCCGTCCCGGCGCCGGCTTCCCCGGGGTCCTCGCCGCTCGCTCCCGGATGTGCTCCGCTGCCTCCGGCAGAGTCGCGCAATTAGAGCGGACAGGTGCACCGCCGCTGACAATGTGCGTTACCGTTACCGGGGAAACGGCTGGAAACACCCGGGAGAGAGAGTCGGCGGGAAATGAGGGCTACATGTGTTTCTCGTGGGTGGACTGGCTGTGATGTTTAGTGTCAGTCCCTGCGATTTGCTGTCATAATATCACATGTGATATTACAGTGCAGCAAACAGCCATGGTGACACAGGCAGCGTACAAACAGCACCTGAGGCTATTTGATGGAACGAGCTGTGTGCATTTGGCCCCTTTTTAAAACTAATTATTATTCTTGTGGTAGTAGGTTACACAACTTCTGGGCCTGAATTTTAGTCATTTTTACAGCTGGATAGTTACTGAGCCAATTCCAGGTTAAGTACCTTGCTCAGGGGTGTAAGGGTGCCCCTGGGACGTTAACAGACATCCATCTGCTCATATGCTCACCGCTTCCTGCTATAACACCTGAATAGGCTGTTTTGTATGTGAGCGATAATCTCTCAGGATGAAAATCAAGGCCCTTTATCAGAAGTGAGGAGTTACACGCAGAAGCCAGGACCGCCTTTGGGCCCACCTGATGTAAATAATCAGACAGTCATTTGCGTTCTGTAACTTGTATAAGCTTGTCACGACGCCCGCGTTTTAATTTCCCGTCCTGCTGTATCGCACACATGGAGCCGGATATCGCGATGTGCGCGGCCGCCCGGCTTTCACCGTCGTGCCCCGTCCACATTTTAATAACTCTCGTTTGTACCGTTACTTCAGCGTCCAGCGATCCACCGATTGATATTTTTCCCTATGAGTCGCTAAGTGGCGGCGTGTTGTATCGGTCATTGCCTTCAAAAAAAATCAAAGTTAAATGGGTCATATATCATCAGAATTTGCGTCCGGGCGACTTGTCTGAGCGTCGCCGTGATTTATGGTCGCAGCCGGGGGAGTCACCCGAGCGCCTTCTCCAGCTTTATCGTTCCTCGCCGCCGTCAATTAAACATGTATAAATACTGCGATAGCGTCGCGACATGGCTTCTGTTATATGCTATCGCCGAGGACCATCGGGCTTTGGCTGCTCCGCCCAGCCCCCTATCGCCGCATCTAGCGACATGAGCGCTTCTCTACATAGTTTTAATCATCAGCCTACACACGCTAATTTCATTATTCTGGCATTATATGCGTTCCCGATAGAGTGGATTTCCCCACTCTATTCTTTACATTTTTTAGACTATGTTAATATTATACTTTTTTTCTACATAGCTGTGGCTTCATGGAAGGCTTTTAGCACGGCGGCGATGTTGGCTTTGCTGGTTTCACTGCATTTTAAGCACAGCAGCAAAATGCGAGCCGAGAATTATTCAGAATCTTTAAAGTGCATCAGTTTTAAGTGGGTATGAATATTACAGCAGTGAGATGCATTCATTTGCTTTGAGGACATTGAATAATGATATCTGTGTTTATAAATGTACTGGATTTTCTATCCCTGTATGTAGGAACTAAAATCAGTCACCTTGACTGTCCTACAGCCGAATAATCAGTAGACTGCGGCTGGTATGCTGGGGGCAGGATAATCAAGCTGGATTCCCCCCTTTTTAACAAGGACATACATGTCAAGTCAGAAAACATGCCGCACAATTGATCGGGCTATAAAAATGAAAAGAAAGCGAAGTGGCGGCTGATGTGGCCGTGTCTCCGCTGCTCCGGAGCTGCCTGCTGACGGCGGCTGCGGCGCGCAGAGCAGCGCCGGGAGCCGGAAATAACGCGCGGGCGCCGGCGCTCTGCTGCGGGCTCCGGCCGCCCGACCGCCCGCCTCCCCGCCGCGGCGTCACTCACTGGCGCGTAAAGACGCAGCGCAAGGCGGCAGACAGCTCGGCGGAGCCACAGGCAATCACCGCTGCTCCAGGGGTTCACCTGTAATTTTAAAGTAAATGCAAGTAGGTTACTCTGCAATCCGAATGTAGCCAGTCTAACTTTTGGCTTTTTAAAAAAGTAGCAATACTAATCCATCCATCTCGCGATAGATTATCCTGTACAGCATGGGGTCGCGGGGAATATCCGTGAGTGATTATGATAAGTTTATGAAATGAATCATCAGCTTCGTTTTGGAAATATTTATCAGACCTATTAAAAAAATAATAATTTACGTCAGCGCTGCCCAACCCTGCTCCTGGAGATCTACCACCTTGCAGAGCTTAGGTGAGGCCTTAATTTAGCACACCTGATACTGAAAATCAGGCACTTCAGAAGCGTCTCAATATTTGCTTCAACATAGCTGACTCTAATTGAGATGCTTCTGAAGGGCCTGATTATTAGTATCGGGTATGTTAAATTAGGGCTGCACCTAAACTCTGCAGGGTGGTAGATCTCCAGGAGCAGGGCTGGGCACCCTTGATTTAAGTTAATATCCATCAATCTTTAACAGAGCTGATATTTCACTTTTTAAAGTTTAAAATATGAATATCTGGATTTAATATAGAAATGATCATAAATAGGTAATTGCTAGAATGTATATATGTTTGTGCTTCGATTGCGATTCAGTTATTAATGTTTTGAGACTGTGCTGGGTAAGATACGCTCTGCTGTTTCATGTACTGATTATTTTTTTTTTACCTTCTTTCCGTGGGTAGGTAATACCTGCTTGTTAGCCAGAGCATGTGTGCGATCTCTCCTTAAGGCCACCTGGCATTTTGCAGGTAAAAGCAGCATCTGCCTGGAAAGTGGACCAGTCGGCACGTTATGACTGAAAATGGCAAGTGGTGCTCTGTTCCATCCAAATGGCCACTTTAATCAGTTGAGTTTTCGGACACAACACACGATTACCGGCATGGTACACCTCTTAGATTGGGCCAGTTCTTCCCTGTCTATGGGAGCTTATCCCAAAGCTGGATTAATCCATTTTCTAACTGTTCCTCCTGGTTGGCCAGGGTGGGGGTGCCTGGAATCTGTCCCAGGCAGCAAGGGGTGCAGGGCTTGTGGGCCCCCTGGATAGGAAGGCAGCTCAAAGCAGGGGGTGTGATGGGCCGAGGAACTACAGGCATTTTAGAAATGCCAGCAACACTGTTGCATGTCTTTGGGGATGAAACCTGTGTAACACGGGGCAAACATGCAAACTCCTTATGCACAGTGGAGCTGGGTTCAAAGCCCCCGCTATGACACAATGGTGCCACCCAAGGTGGGTTCAAAGCCCCCTGCCAGCTATGACACAATGAACCCAGCTTAGGTGGCACCAAAGCCCCAGGCCTGCTGTGACACAATGGTGCCACCCAAGGTGGGCTCAAAGCCCTCTGCCTGCTATGACACAATGGTGCTACCCAAGGTGGATTCAAAGCCCTCTGCCTGCTATGACACAATGGTGCTACCCAAGGTGGGTTCAATGCCCCCTGCCTGATATGACACAATGGTGCTACCCAAACTGGGCTCAAAGCACCAGGCCCGATATGGCAGAATGATGTCACCCAAGGTGGGCTCACAGCCCCAGGTCTTCTATGACACAATGGTGCTGCCCAAGGTGGGTTCAAAGCCCCCGGCCTGCTTTGACAAAATTGTTCCACTCAAGGTGGGTTCAAAGCCCCCGGCCTGCTTTGACACAGTAGTGCCACCCAAGCTGGGTTCTATTGTTCTGTACTGCTGTTGGTGTCTGGCATCACTGGCTCCTCCTCCGGGGCCTTTTATGTGACGTCTGCGCACCCTTTTTGCTGTTGAGAGGTGCTGTAAGCTCCAGTCTACATTCCCTAAAACTCTGCTCAGACATTGCGACCCTTTAAAAGTCTAATCCATGTAAATAAATGGGATTATTTTGGGGTCTGGCTTTCATAAGGTGGATGCTTTCCTACTGACTGGAATGAAGCTTAGCTTTCCAACATTGCAGGCAAATATCCGGCCTGATTTAGAACAGCAGACACTCCAGGTCGCTGTCTTGGGGCCATCCCTAAGCAGCTGTGTTATCCTACGCATAGTTACATTTTTGCTTTCTCCTTGGGCCCCACTGCTGGATATTCCTGCAATTTATGTTGTCCTTCAGCTCCAAAAATGACTTAACTGCTGCCCAAGTTCAGGAACCTTTAGCAGATTTGATATGAAATTCAGGCATGTCAGCAAGACTGCTACTGAAATGCTGGTAAAATTCAGTCTACATTTTATTTCCGAAATGTTAGTAATAAAACTTATTGAGAATTGATAATAATCATAAGAATGAACTAAAATGTTTCTATTCACATTCTTAAAATTCCCTGCCGCAGCTGTTCAGATCCCCCGAAGGTATCATCATCATTTTTGTCGAATAGGCTACTCTGTACTAACTAGTGTCTGATCCAGCTACCAATCTCTGTGAGTAAATCTCCAAATCTCTTATGGTTTACCATTCAAGTTTTCAAATTAATGAAGTAAATTAACTTGGCATTTCCGTGAAACTGAGTATCAGGGCCTTGTATTACAGGGTGTTTGAATCGGGTTTGTGAGTTCAGTCCCCACCTGTAAAAAGAACATACTGTAATTGCCTGCTTCCCTGGTACTGACTAGTAAGGAGACTGTCTGGAATAATGGCCTTTTGACTGGCCTGATCCCAGCACGAGTGCCCGTATCCCGGCCTGCCACACTCGCCTCCTGTCGGGAACTCCCACAGTGGGAGACATTGGCAGCTGTGAAATTGTCCTCTTCCATAATTAGTTCACATATCCAGCAAAAAGATCAATCGACTCATTAACCTAATTACTTAATAGGCTTGCTTCAGCAGTATTCCATTCTTGCCACATTATCTAATTTGATGCCCTGTGTTGGCGACAGTTTTGCATGTGTAATTACCCTGCTCACAGCTAATCGTTTGTACCTGTAAAAATGAAGAACAATACCTATATTTCTATATGGAGAAAAAAATTAAATACAGAAGAGTTATTAAACAAAGTTATTCACCTATTTAGCTTTTACTTAGCATTTTGTTATATGATTATATTTTAGCCACTAAAAAAGGTCTATTTTGTATAATGCACCAATGCTGTTCAATTTTCATTACATTTGCAAAGTTTCTACTTATACACAATACAAGAAAAATGGTATTTACATGCATATCAAGGTGGAGAAATAAAACAAATGTGTATTTAAGCAGAAGGGCAGATCTGTAAAACATCTTCACCATCTGTGTATAGCTCATAAATATCTCTGGGATGCCACACTGGCAGGTAACAGCAAAATAATCCGGAGATGAAGCCATCCCAAGTGGAATTTTACTGCAACTTTGTTTATGCAAGCCATAATGAAATAGAAATGAAGCAGGATTTTTGTCTGAATTTTTCCGCAGTTCATTATGGTCTCTTAGTTTGTTTGTCCTTTGCAGAAGAGGTCGTTAGTGCGAGCAGTGCTCATTCAGAAGAGGTCGTTAGTGTGCGCAGTGCTCATTCAGAAGAGGTCGTTAGTGCGAGCAGTGCTCATTCAGAAGAGGTCATTAGTGCGAGCAGTGTTCATTCAGAAGAGGTCCTTAGTGCGAGCAGTGCTCATTCAGAAGAGGTCCTTAGTGCGAGCAGTGCTCATTCAGAAGAGGTCGTTAGTGGGAGCAGTGCTCATTCAGAAGAGGTCGTTAGTGCGAGCAGTGTTCATTCAGAAGAGGTCGTTAGTGCGAGCAGTGCTC
>JAODKL010000122.1:302189-312488 GCA_026780765.1 Petrocephalus schoutedeni
AAAATGGCCCCTTTCTTGCATTTTTACATACAAAAAAAAAGTTCTAGTCGAAAAAATTACACATTACACTCTGACAGTAAAGGGACTCCAATTGGCGAAAACCTCTTTGTAAAAAGTCGAAAGATGAATTTCAAAGTCTATTTGTACAGAAAAAAAGAAAAAATATACGAGTTACATATAACAATTTCCCGAATAATAACCTAGGATAACTTTCTGAACTTGCGTTAAGCTAAGATGTAACAGAAACATGCTAGCACATATCCCTGTAATATAAGGAAGTTTCCAGGTGTCTGACATCTCCCCAAGGTGAACGGGTTTCATAAATGTGAGCAGAAGGAGAGTGGCTCCTTAGCAAGCAGCAACCATCCCAACAGCACTGGGCCTCAACTAAGAGCCCATTTGCCAGCTCATGCTTTTTATTCTGTTAATTTGTCCCTCCTCCTAATGTGCATCTGCTCCCTTGCTTCAAACAGCATCTCATTGTACTTGTGACAATAACAATAAAGATTCTATCTATCTATGATGTAATGAGAAAGCATTAGTTTGGGTATGAGTGTCTGGTAACCAGGGCCAAAGTGCTCCAGGAGCTCACATGGGGTGTTTCTCAATACCAAGAACACAAAGATCATACTTGTGACCTTGGCAAGACCAGTCTTGATAACTTGCCTCCCAAGAATGAACTTGGGGTGAATCATGGGATTGGTCCCGTCTGGTGAGGTTGCGACTGATGCATCCTTGATATTTGGGGCGGGGCAAGAACGGCATCGGGGTTTTTGTTATCCTGTGTACTTCTTAGTATTGGAGCTGCTCTTCAGCAATGGAAGATGATGTCAAACTAGTACACGAGAACAAAAGTGTGGTCAAGTACCCATGGTCTCCAGTGGCAGCAGAAGGGGAACTGAGTAAATTGTAGTGGGATGAGAGGGTGAGAGGGATTTGGGGAGTACCACTTATCAGCACACAGAGCGGAGAACATGTCAAATTCTACAGGAATCTGGCAATCTCGCGTCTCTGTTATGCCGGCCTGCCTCCGAGGGCACATGGCGTCTTTGGAGAAGCCGGGATCAGAGAACAAAGTCAGGGAGGCCAAGAAAATATGGCTGTTATCCTGCTGGAGAACTGAGGTGGAGGACCATGGAGCTGTGAGGTGACAGTGCTACCCAAGGAGTCACTGTTGGCAGTTCTGTCTCCGTTTCCTAGTGAACATCTGGGTACCGCAGCGAGCATCTGTGCGACGCAGACAGAGACAAACAGACAGTCTGCTGGCCACATTTTAGCCATTAAATGTGTCACCATGTGATCGTAAAGTTCCGCCACAATCAGCTGCTCCTAATTAGTGAAAGCCATGTGATTACGAGTGCAAACGGCAGTTGTGGTTCCTGGGTTGCTCCGGAATGACGAAACATTTCATTGGGAGTGAGGATCTAACCGAAGGGGTGTTTTAAAACAAACGATAGCAGGATTTTAACACGATAATAGCAGTGCAAGCTGGACCTTACTAACAGCGGGAGATATATAACTTCTGCTTGTACTCTTGGTTAAGCAGAATCATCTGTGGCTGTGAGCATTTGCGTAGACACAGGGGAGGCGGGCTGGCATCTATTTCTGTGACTTCTTCAGTCGTGTAAAGTGGATGACAGTGTGAAAGTTCAAATCCAGCTCAGTTTGTTCTTCATCTTTTTATGCCTCTAAATGCACTTCCTTTAGCTCTGTTCATTTTTCAACAGGCTGAATCTTTTTTAAGTGCTCATATTTTTGTGATTTTATTTTTATACTGATGGCCCCTCAGTTACGATGGCTCGACGTGGGTTTCAGCTTATTACTGCTTGAAATTAGTTTTTCTCTTTAAAACTTCTGGTTGTTTCTAATGTGGTATATATTCTTTTAACCAAATGAAGTAATGGTTTTTGTTATAAAACCAATGAATTTGCAATGTTTTTACTGAATTAAGCAAGCGTTGTGAATTGTGAAAATAGTTATTTTTATTTTTAATATAGTTATTATAATATAGTTATTTTTAAATTTTAAGTTAAATTATAAGCAAACATAGCAGCGTATGCAGTATGATGTGTTGGGATGCTGCCAGGAAGTACGCATCTCCCACCCTGTGAGATGTCTCATTCTCACCAGTGATCGGCAGTACTGTGCAATACAGTGTTGTAATTAATTAATACATATATATAGTTTATATAGTATGGTACCGTAAATTGCTCTGTTTTGCTAAATTATGTACTGTAATTTGTTAAATTATTAACAAATTACAGTATACTACCCCATAATGACCACCATTCTTTATGAATTCTGGTTAGGCTAGGTCATGTCTCAACTTCCGATATTTTCAAGTTGCGATAGGGTAATCGGAATGCATCTCCCCCGTAGGTCGGGGTCTGACTATTTTATATGTGTTATAAAATTTTATGAATCGAATCCTGCTGAATTTGGCATCATTGTAAATAAATTTGAGTTTCCAACTTGTGGCTGAAATACAATTTGTACTGTCAAATGGGCAAATTCAGCAGAAAGATGATTAGATCTGTGCCATGACTTTGTAACCAAAAGTCAACTTTCCCTGTGACTTGTGTCAACAGGTTTAATCATTTAAATGTACTCATATTTATATATTTTTATGATAATAAAATATTTCCGAAAGTATATAATTCAGCTTAATTTGGCATTATTACAAATAAGTTTGAGTTCTTGCATAATGGGTGACATACAATTAATATTGTCAAATGGGCAAATTCTGCAGACTCAGTTGACTGCATCCTCATGTTGCCATCAAGCTGGGTTTCTAGCCAAAAGCCAACTTTGCCAGCGACATTCCAGGCCGTGTCATGAAGGCGCCCTTGAAGTGGATAAGTGACAGTAGGGAATAATACTGACCAGCCTGAGAATTAAATGTGACGCATACGTGAAATGCGACATGTAAGTGAAATGCAACGCGAAGGCCTCAATAAGAGGCCACTGCGCAAGACTGTTGACGGCAAACACCGGCTGCAGAGATATTACCATTAGTGCTAATCTGGCTAACTACGTGACACTTACCACTGCCGTATCTTTTCAATCAATTATAATGAGGCTTTGCCCTGGAAGGAGGACTGCTCTAACTCAGAGGGAAAGAGCAGCAATCTTAGCATCCTTCGCGGGAACGTAACTCAAAATAGCAGCACTTAAATCCACCCCATGAAATCTGCATATGTGCCTAATTTAGAAAGTAGGGTTTAGAGATTCTGCCTTTAACAAAGTTAATAATCAGTACAATGAAGCTCTAATGGAGCAGAAATAATAACTTGTAGTATTTAGTTAAATTGCATATTTTTAAGCAGTTGACTGACTACGAATATACTATATGGTGGGTACATTCAAGGAAAAACAAATGACCTGAATAAGTGCAGTCATTCGGAAAGTAAATGTATTTGAGCAGACAGCAGATTGATCACTATTTATTGAAAGCAACGTATCTAAAGAGGAATGTGAGATTATAGGCGTAGTTTTCCGATCGCTGTAATGTGAAGTACAAGCATCTTTTTACAGTCTTATGTACTTCTGTGGTAATATGACGATTAGCTGGTAATATGACGATTAGCTAGTTTGGAGCTCTGGGCCCAGTTAGGAAGGACTCTAGGATGGGGTATTATGGGATGTATTGCTATGTGGTAGATATGGCATATGGTTTTAGCTTTATCAGAAGATATGTAAAACATTTCGATTTGACCTCCCAATCATGGCGTCTGGAGAAGCCTCGTGAATACAGCGGGTGTCATGATTGGACAGAAGGGTGTGAGCAGGGTCCCCTTCCTCTGGAGGGGACAGCCTGCCCACTGCGGGGGTCATTTCTGTACCCCCACATCACGGGGGGGCTTTGGTTTTTCTTTTATCTCAGCCCCCCTGAAAAGAATATACATATTTTTTGTGATTTGTCCCATATTTTTGTGCACATTTTATACAAACTTTATGGTTGGGACCCTCCCCCTTCAGACTGAAGGTGGTAACTTTACTGGGTGCCTCCCTAAGGGTCAGATCCTAGAGCCGCCCCTGTCCTGCAGAGACAGGACACCTGATCGCATCCTCCCTCACATAGAGGCAGTGTTGATGATTCCCCTACTGAGCCGCGTGTCTGTCAGCCTGACTGCTGCACGCCAACATGGCCATTCAAAGTCCCCAAACATTAGCTTCCTTTTACAAAATGTTACTGCTAAATGTCACTAAGTCCTTGCTAATTTTTAAAAATGCTTTTTGTTCATTTTTAATGTTCATATTTTATGCATTTTATTTCTTATTTTCTATAAAGCACTTTGAATGACCTGTGTGTTTGAAAACGTGCAAGCACACTTGACTTGACTTGAGAGAAATGAGACACACATATACAGTGTATATATACATATATATATATATACAGTATATATATATATATATATATATATATATATGTGTTTTATAAATATATATATATTTATATTGTTGTTATATATATATATATTTGCATATACAAACAATGTGCGCCTTGTGAGCAGGGGCTGCTTCTTCATGACGTGCAGAGATGCTGCTTCCCCTCTCGTGAAGCACGGGCCCCACGGAGACCTCTGCCTGCTGCTCCCATCTTGGCTCGCTGTCCCGCCGCGGGCTCTGCGTCTGCACAGCTGCCCAGCCGCCGCCGAGTGGCATTCTCGCACGCCTCTTTAAAGCCGGCTTGTATTTGCTTTTTCTATGTACGCCCGTGAAAGTACAAACGCCCAAAAGCAAGTTTGGCAGCTAATTTATTTGAGCACAGAAGCACTATAGAGTTACATCTAAATATACATTTTTTTTCTTCCTGTATAAACTCTGCCTTTGGAGAGGTTGGCGTATAAAATGCTTCTATGTGCCTTTTTTTGACAGTTTTAAACCCACAAGCTGGTTCCATTTTTAAAATAAAATTACAGTAGGTTTGCACTTTTACCCTGAATATTATCCATTTTGAATGGATGCTGGTCTGTGGTGAAGCTTAGCAGTAGAGCAGCAGCCAATCACTTCTAGTTAAAGGCTCAAAGAAAGGACGCATCGTCCTCTGTTACGAACTGGACAACGAAAATTGCTTTTTTTTATTTACCCCACATCTGCATTATGCAGTGCAGAAATAATGTGTCGTTTTTGCAACCATTTTTCTTCATTTTGCCTTTTGACACAAAGGAACCAAAAAAGAGTTTCAGAAGGCAAAGAAAGAAATGGAGGGTGGACAGCACCAAACCTTTTCCGAACACATTCAGAGCGTTAAGTATATGTGTTAGGAAGATGTAAAGGAATAATTTTGGGGTAACAGCCAACCCGTTGTACTGTAACCAAGTGTAACAACTGTAATTTGCATATCCAAAAATCTGGTGAACCGGGCTGGAATTACAGGACCGCTTTACTTTCAGCACTCGTTTAATTTAATAGACATGTGGTTAAGCCTGTGTGGTCTGCTGGAAAGTGGCGAAACACTGAGAGCTTTAGTTTCGGGACGACTTCCATCCATGCTCACGGTTTATTTTTGTGCGCGAGGTATTCGGAACAAGTGAGCTGCCCGTCGCCGTTTGCAGGGCTCCTCGCTGAATGTTTTTACATTTCTGCTAAAACGTGACAGGCTTACCTTGTAGTGGGGGCCCGGCTGCAGACCTCCACATCACGAGTCATTAATCTACGAGACAGTTATTGTGTACTGCTTGTGTGCTTTGAATTTTGTACCATTTTATTCATTTTTAAAAGTATTTGGAGGTTGAAGTCAATCCAACTTTATCAAAATATACAGATTCAAAGAATTTTGGCCACACATTTGCAACTGAAATTTCTACTTGCACACCTTTTAATTAAAGCTCAGAATTCCTCTTTTTACTCTCATTGTCATTGGTTACAAAGATTATGCAGCAGCCCCCATTAAAATGCCATCTTTTCTGTAAGTCGGCTCATTTTGAGCTGGAGGGTGGGTGGAGTTCACCAGTGTCACTATTTACTGCTGAGCTCGAGGAATACAAGGCCTTATTTTCGTTCCGTCCCTCATGCCTCCCTCCCGCATCCGGCTCTCCTGCATTTACTGCTGGCCTGATACCGTTATCTGACGCAACCTACAGTTTTACAACCGGTTGTTTTACCGAAGTCATTCTAGGTACAGTCACTTCTTGACAGTGTAGCAGATGAAATAGTTCTTGGATTTGAACCAGTAACCTTTGGGTTAAGAATCCAGATCCTTAATCAATGCAGTGCTGTATGTCCTGGCTCAGGGGGGCAATGGGCTAAGCCAGCCAGATACAGGCGTTGCATTGCAAAATATAATGAACTGTATCTGTGGTAACTTCTTTTGTTTCATTTTTATTATTCAAAATTAATATAATAATTATTCCCGTAAGAATTGATGCAGTCCACTTATTGTGCATCATTTTAATTCTCTTCCAAGCAAAATCACTTACTGAAGAGGTAGTAATGACATGATGGACTGTTTTAGAAGAAGTCTTGAGAACTATTTTTACTGAATGTCTTGCATTATATTCATGTTGACGTAAATCAGTTTATATCATTCCACTGAACTCATGCCAGTGTTATGTAGGAGACCCCCCCCAGAGGACACTGGGTTTGGGTCGCCTTGCATGAGGACCAGGGAGGGTGGCCCCCTACAGAGACCAGGGAGGGTGGTCTAAAGTTCCTTCACTGAGAACGTGGGTGGTTCCCACATTTTGGTGATATTTTATTAGTATTTTTAATTTTTTTCTGAGTATGCTTATTTTAATTCCTTTCTTTTAAATCTATGTAAAGCACATTGTAAACCTTGTGGTTGAAGTCAGTGCTGTATAAATAAAGACTGATTGTGTCACAACGTGGGACGAAGGACTCGAAGGCAGGTGTACGGCAGGACTGACCAGGTACATGGGACAGACAGCAGACAAGACCAGGACAGGACACACAGCACAGTGATGGACAAGGAGCAGGCAGGGGCCGGACCAGGGACGGAAAGGACAGCAGGAAAAGACCAACATCAAACATAGCCACACAGAAAAAAACAGGCCAAACACAGGATAAAACATATGACATGACTAGAACCATGAAACAGACTGAGGCAAAACCTGGGACAGCAGAGAGGACACCCAACAAGACACACACCAGGACAGGATGAACAGGCAAAGGAACCATGGAGACAGGGACGGAAACACCGGAGAAGGCGACAGAGGACACAGGCCAGGACAAAACCACGGCTCCACTTTTCTTGGCCTCGGCAAGAGAGTTGCCTGGGCCGGGTACAGCAGAGGCAAGGACAGTCTCTGGAGGTGCAACAGAGGCTCCGATGGGCAGGACACTGGAGGATCATACAGAGCCTACCCCTGTGGGGCTTGGGACGAGTGGCGGCCTGAGCGGTTTCATGCTCAGCTATCCTCTGCACATTGGGTAGTAAGCACTGAACCTTCTCCTCCTGGGGATCCGCGTCTGGGGTAAGTCTCTTTAGCACCTTCCCTGCATCCTGGAATCGGGGATCCTCCATGCTAAACACAAAGACAAAGGGGTAACAGGCGTGGCTCATCGGGGCCACGTCAGGGAGGAGGTTCAGGTGAACTTGACGGGCAGGCTGTAGCAGATTGATTGATTTTATGGTTGTAGATGTTACTTAGCGTGGTGTAACAGTCACTATAGCAGATTTATAATCTCTGTGTCTGTTTAGTCTGGCTTTAATTGGAAGCCAAAAATGCTGCTGTGGGCTTGGCGGTAAACACTTGAACTTGACCTTTGGAGAAAGGCTGCCTGCACTTGAAGGACAGGGGGACTATGATCCGGATCTGTGAGGGAATTAGCACATTCTGCAAACGGCCCACTAGAGACGCCCCCCCCCGCCCCCCCGAACTCACTGAGAAACCACCAGTGTGACAGCGAGTCTCCAGTCGTGTTTTTTTTTTTCCCCTCCATCTTCTTTTAAATGTTGTCAAAAGTGAGCAATATTGACCAAGATAAACCGCAGGAGTGCCACTTCAAAGAAGCAGAGAAACATTTGTTTTTTTCATGAGTGCCCCCAAACCCACAACCCCCACGCCGCCCCCACGGAAACCCGAAGCCGTGACAGGCTTTCCGAAAGCTGGGAGGCTGTCTGGCCCTTACAGGAAGGTGACCTTTATCCCCCTTTGCGCTACATTTATTTATTTTTATATGTTGCCTCTCCGCAGGGAGCCATCATAGGTGTGACTCTGTGAAGGGGAAGAAATGAGAGCTTTGTCCTTATCACCTCCTTGCAGAAAGTACGAGAGTAATGGGACTTTGTGAGGTGGGATGGGGCCGGGCCCGATAGCTCCTGATTAAAAACTGGCACATCAAAGGGAGGAGCTCAAGATGAAGTCGATGATCGTTCTCCCCTCCCAGGAACCCGACAACATCGCCCCCCACCCCTGCCTCATTCAACCTTGAACACTTCCCTCATGCTGCAGAATATCCCATGCTGGTGGCTCAGCTAGGGAGGGGGATGACCTGGGAAAATGTAGATAAGTATGCCCACGCATCTAGCAGAAAGAAGGCGGAGAAAGATGAGGCTTTGTTAATGGCCTGATAGAGTAGCTGTTCCGCTATCAGTGTTCATTACCGACTTGTGTGTCATTAATGCCGGGCGGCTTAGCGGGTAGCACTGTGACGTCACAGCTCTGCAGGGGTGAGGGGTGCCCCACACTGTCCCACGAGGAACCTCCTGGATGCCCCTCTCTCTTTCGCTCCCCCTCCCGCTGATATCGGTGCCCTGCTGAATCTCTGCTTTTAGATCACTCTTTAAATCACTCCTATCATTATCGTAACCGGGTTTGGGTCAGCATTATCCTGACTGTGTCCAGGACAAGAAGTCATTGACGAATGGTCTTGGGCAAATAAATATAGCATTGTAAGTGACGCATAGCATTTAAGGTCATGCACATCTGCTGGTTGATGATTCTAAACACTGTCTTCTCTCTTGTGCGCTGTTTCCGTGAGGCTTTTTTAGCAGACTTTTCTACAGTGTGGTACATCAGTGATAACCCACCAGCTGCTAGAGGCCTGGCTTCTGTCAGCCTTAAAGATCACTCTCGTATTACCATGACAACTATAATTCAGCGGGAAATAAGCCAAAACTGCATTTTGTTGTCTGCCAAAAAAACTATACTCAGAGGCAGAATAAGATCAGTATTAGCTAAAATGTTGGCAAGACATAAGAGTGTAGTATGTTTTTATGCATGCCTATGTCTAAAAAATGAAATGTGTGTATTTCTGTGACTCACTGCTGTGTTTTCTCATGAAAATTACAGTTTGTGTGTGTTCGTTCATGAGTGTATGTTAATTTTTCTTTTTATTAATTTTTAAGTCTTCAATGTTCATAACACCTTATAACAATATTATTATAGACAAATCTGCTGTTATGATGGAGTTTACAGAAATTCAGTTTGACAAGATTTATTTTAACCTTACCTGACATGTTTAGCTATCTTAATTACAAAATAGTATTCTGCAGATATATTTTTTTTAGATATTAAACAAACTTCCATATGGGATTCAAGAACATTTCCCTTGGATACACTCCAAAACATTACTGCGAGTGGGGGAAAAAAAAGTCCTTTTTTCAGGACTCCACCTCCCAGAAGGCCATTATACGGTCTGAGTCACCTGACCACAAGGGGAAGGTCGGGAGCCAAACGCTCTTTGAAAGCGCGGGGGCGAGACAGGGGTGGCTCTGACCTTCACATGCTTAGGTCTGTTACTTAACGATCCTGGCTGCAGTACACAGGCAAATAGCGGGCTAATGGGGAATTCTGCCTGCTCGGTAGTTAAGCAATCCCTGGAAAAATAAAGATGTGCAATTAGGGGGAATTCCCCAAGGACTCGTAGCAGATTGTTTCAATACAGCATTTCCACGCAAGTCATTAACGGCGAGAAACTGAAGACGAGCCTTAGATTTGGACGTGATGCTTTAGAGTGCATCGAGGGTATAAATTCTAATGTTCAATACGCATTTATTATGTATAAAACTATGGGTTTGCACCAGGTCTCTTTTAAGTGTCGGCAATTAATAAGCATTTCCATCTTGACACCAATTCATAAGCAAGATTCGTTTTCTTTACAGTTCTGTTTATACTTTTAAATATTTTATGCCAGACGGAGCATTAAACGCGCAAAATCCTGGAACTTTTTTTTAGAGTTACTGGACTTTGCCCGTCCCCCTGCGGTTCGCCGGGATGCATATCAAAAGGGCATTTGATTCTGGCACGGCTGAGAAATTAAGCGCAGCAGGGAGGGCCGGATAGATGGGCGGATTCCGGCTCTGGGGGAAAAAGGGATCGGGGGCGGGGGGTG
>JAODKL010000122.1:312588-324775 GCA_026780765.1 Petrocephalus schoutedeni
GGTGGGGGCTTGGTGGATGGGGAGCAACAATTTTTTGACAGGATGAGAACCTGACCACAGGCATCCTTTACTGTCTCCAGCCTTTAACGAGCATTTCAGTCACTCGTGCCAAATGTGCAAGTAAGCATATAACAGGGGCGCGATCATCACATGCAATCAAACGCACCTTACAAACAGCGGCGCACTTAGAGGCGGCTGCCAAAATAGCAGACCAAAGCGTTTTCCCCCACCCTCTTGGCAGAGCTTTGCTCCCTTGTATATCAGCCTGACAAACCCCCTAATTTGGCTGAAATAGACGAGCGTCGCCGCAGCTTTTAATTGGCGCACTGATGAATTTTTAATGTGCTTCCTCACGTCAGCCGGGCCGGGTTCCGCTTCTCATCGCCGCCGGTTTTGTAGGAAAGAGCAGCATCGCAGTGCGCGTTGCCCGGGGATCAACCGGACCGCACTGTCTTTAAGCATCTCCTCCGATCCCAGTTTAGAGACTCTTTTTACGGCACTATAATTAGTGTAATGCCAACCCACGCATGTAATATTAAATATGCAATTAAGAAGTCAGGTTTTTAAAGGCAATTCTTTGATTATGTGTTTGCTCAGTGCATAGATTTGGGATTTCCCAGTTGGCGATCAGCAACAGAATAATTTATTAAAACAAATGCAACATGTTGTCAGATTCTAGAATTATGTACGATCACTAGTAAAATATGTAAAACAGAAGTATAAAATATGTATGTGATTATGTAAATGTGGCGGGACCGCATGGTGAGCCAAACCCGTCTTCTGGTGTCATGGCCCGGAGCCAGATGTCAGGGCGAAGTAGCTCTCGGCCCAATGTTTAGACATCTGGTCATTTTTCCCTTCAAAAATAAAAATGTTCCCGAGATTGTGTATCTACCTCCGTTTTTTAAATTTCCACCACAGTTGTGGGAGTTCCTCTCTGCGACTTCATGCTTATAATGTTGTTTTTTTTCTTCTTTTTTCGGAGAAAAACGATTAAATAAAAAATTAAGTATTAATATTCCAGCTGATAAACATTCCATTCCGCTGGTTTCCTTTGCACAAGCAACTCGAGAGAACACTGAAGAACAGTAAGGCCTGTACTTACAATAAGGCACGCTTATATTTTGACTTAAAGGCTTAAATTTGCCACTATTCATAAACCGTTTCTAGTAGATAAGATAAAGATAAAATAAATTGCTAAATGTCTGTCTTGGCCACCGTTGCTCTGGTTGGGGTTGGGGGTGTGCAGTTACAATAACAATAAGACAGGAATTGTGTATGTATCTGGAAAAGCGGGTGACACTGATTACTGTTCGAGCACAAGGATTCACGTCGGAATGTTAAATTGTTTAATCTTAGCTCTTTTTTTATCTGTTCATTTTTCTTCTGTGTATAACAAAGCCTTGATCTTGTCAAAGTCTCTCTCGCTGCCTCCCCCCTCTCTCCTTTCTCGCTCTCATTTGCTGCCCTCTGTTGGCCAACAGAAACATTACTGGTGACTCTGTAGTTTTCCGCCCCGACAAGCGCTCGACCCTCGTTTTTGAAAATAGCGTGTACCGGCACAGAAGGGCCAGTAAAATGGTTCTTTCCCATTCGTCCGCATGGCGACATTTCTCCAAGAACCGTAGATGGTAAAAGCAGAGGCACTCGATCAACACAGCACCAAGAATTCAAGGCTTCAGCGGTACCTTTCTCCCGTGACCAGAATGCAAGCGCGCAGCGGCATGATTGCAGCCGCACAACACAATAGTGGTCAGATTCAAACCAAATGCAATTGCCCGGACAATAGTCTGAAAGGAAATGAAAATGGTTCAAGGCCAGGCTTGCATTTGTTTTTCCTGCAGTTTGATCCTAGCATTTTATACATGCAACCTTTCTGGATTTTTATATTTTGTTCGTTCTTCTGCGAAGTACATTTGGTTCCTTTTAAAAGGACCGAATCAAGCACGGAGTAAGCATGTTTTTGTGTCTTTTTTGGTCATCCCTTTATTCTGCCAGATGAGCTGTCTTTTCTCCGCTGAGGAAAAAGGGAATTATAAATTATTGGAAAGAAAGCCCTGAACCCATATTTACCTTTTTCAATTTGGTATGGTTATTTACTTGGTGTGTGTATATATATATGTTCCAGTTTAAATCTGCATGCCCTGGAACACAAGAGCGACTGAGCAGTCTTCTGAGTACAATCACATGTCACGTCCGTCAGTGAGCCCCGCTGCTGCTCATGTCTGGCCCTTATTTTGTCAAGCTGTCCCCCTCCCTAATGATATTTTTAAATGTGTAGATTTCAGACCGCATTGTTCAAAAAAAGCATTTGGGAGTTCCGCACAAATGCAGGCCATATGGAATTCACATCAGACCTATTTATGCCATTATTTTTCAGAACACTTCGGAGTATCTATTTCTAGACCTCACGCGTGGTGGAGAAGGGTTTGGCCATTTCATATCAGTAGGAGATGTACTTAATTCTCCTTGCCAGGTTAGGAAAAGCAGACTGTGTGTGTGCGTGTCTTTGTAGGTGTGTGCATGGGGGGTTTGAATATATCACATTGTGGGGACCAAATAAACCCACAATGCGATAAAACCTGTTATTCTGACATTGCAGGAGGCATTTTTTCTCTCCCCACAAGGGGAAACGCAGTTTTATAAAAATCTGTCACCGCAATCAAAAAGCTAAAAAAGCGGAATCTCTTGTATTTCCTTTGGTAACTTACGGATAAGGTTGGGGTTGAGGAGGGGATCATTTTTGTTGGGGTTAGGGTTGTGCCTATAGAAATGAATGGTGGATCCCCACAACAATATGAATATGTGGACTGTGTGCGTGTGTGTGTGTGTGTAGTGCAGTGCGCTCTCCATTTTTATTTTTCTTTATTTTGATTGCATGTCGCTTTAGATGTTACCCTTTCATGACTGTGATCTTCAGTATGTTCAGCATGTAATTGTATTTTTGGTGACATAGAAGCACAGTCACAATCGCTGCTGCACATTTAATAAAAAAAAAGACGGAGAGAGAGAAAGGATAGCATTGAGATCCCTGCTTCAGTGGCTGGGCCGCAGGACCTTGACGGCTTGCTGTCTTCTCGCATCTCTTGGCAGGTGTCAAGAAAGGAGGACTCGATATTCAAAAGTGTGCGTCCTGTTGTTTCGGGGGCGCGGCAAATGGGAGCGGGGGGGCTGCCAGCCGGTGTCAGCCGCAGCAGAGAGCGAGGCGGGACCCTCTCTCCATTACATGAGGCCGGGAAATGAAGGCGTGATGGCCTTCTGATGTATGCCACATCGCCTTCCCGTTAGCACAATGGCCGTCTGCAGGGGGGGGGCACTGTCCATTTCATTATGGCCATGTTAGAAAACATCGCAAATGCCACACCCTCTCACTCTATAGGGTGAATTCTACGACGGTCATTTTCTTACGACTTTGATACATGTTTCAGCCTGATAAAATGAATGCGTACCTCGATTGCTTTTTCAAAATTGATTAGAATATGTGATACAAACTATTCTACATTAGGCTTACATATCTGGTGATTTTAATAAACGTACAATAAAAGGTTTACATCAGTAATTTACATCAACTGCACTACAGGAAACAAACGACAAAATTTGACATTCGGAATACATTTACAAGGAATAGAATATATGCTGCATTCTAAAAGTAAAAATAATCAAAAATATTATGACTATTCTCTGGACTGACAGAACTGAAAAGAAATAAAGAATAATTCATCTGTGTTACATCCCGCCCGCCATGTGTGAAACGTGTCCTTTCTGTCCACCTGAACCCCCTCCCTGACGTGGCCCTGATGAGCCATGCCTGGTGCTTGTCACCCCTCCTTAGTTTTTGTATTTAAATAGCTGTTTGCTCCTGTCCGGTCAGTGACATCACCCCTCCTGTCCCCGTACTCGCCTTCTTGTTTTGACCCCTTGTGGTCTTGCTAGCTTCTCTGCTCCCGTTCAGCTCAATAAAGCCCTTTTTGTTTGCCAAATGCCTGTCTTCCTCACTCTTGCATCTCGGGACAATCTTTTTGGTTTTTACTCTAATAAAAGGCAGCAAAGAAGAGTTCATTCCTTAAATGCATTTTTATTCAAATGTTCCCATTTGTTATGGAAGAAAAAGCTTCCATTATCCTCCAAATCATTCACAAAACTAGACTATATGTACAGTATATATTTTTTTTGTTACATTTTCGTATTGCATATCAGTAATTGGTCAGGTTGCTTTTAATTTACAGCCAAGATATTGTCAACTAATTTTTACAGTTTGCTCAGCCTGACTGTCTGTAATATTGCACACGTTAGATATAATGTTTCAGCTGTAGGCTGTGACCGTTTGTCTTAGACAGTAAGAATATATCCTTCAGAGAGTGAGCACTTTTTCCTGCATGCCTGTCTGTTTATTCTGCAGATTCAGGTGAAACTTTCCTCCAGGATTAAAAATATAAAGCCTTTCTCAAGCACACTAACGTGTAAATCCACGGTTTAATTAGATTGATATAAGATCAAATGAGCAGTGCAAGTACAGAAATTAGATGTATGGACAGGTGGTGTTCCCTGCTTTTTCCCTGCTTTACAGTAACACAGCGCTTCTGTGTTAATGAATAGTATATACTCCAGCCTGCCCTGCCTGCTAAAAAGTGACCTCCTTTAAGTTCTCAAGAAGAATGAATAATGCATTACAGAGGGTCTCATTACACCTCGTCCTCTGTCCTGTAGTGGTGACACCCATAGCAGGGGAACAATAATAGAAAGTCATGTACCCCCCCAAAACAAGTACCAGCCTTGTTCTGACTGTTCACCTCAATGCTGTTTGGAGCCACTCACCCTGATCCAAATCAGGCTGCGGAGATTAAACACTGTAGTATTTTCCCTTCGTTTGAAAGTGTCGATGACCAAAAAAGTAAGAAAGACCTCATGACACTGTAGGATACTGTAGAGTAGATGTGGATTTTGTATGGGCCACTGTGTGCTGGGAAGTTTTTCTTCAATGTGTGCGTGATTTAAAAAAAAAAAACATAACTCGTTTTAGGAATTATTATTAATTAGTGCTACAACAATAGTTATCATTATTTGGAGTCATTTTTAAAAACTGCTCAGTGATTGAACACGAGGAGAACTGGGAGCCAAACTGTTTTCCTCCATGCCTGAAATTCGGTGGAGTGTAAAGAAAGGACTGGTGTCTGTTCAAGAAAGGAATCTTCTAGAAAATGCTTCTCAAATCAGCGTCCCTCTCCTGCAGGTCCTGGCTCGTACCTGCCGCATGACGCCCAGTTTGGGCCAACGAGGGAGACACTGTCCCGGCTTATTTTCGACACGCTAGGTGTCCCCGCCGTTACGTGATCTCATAGCGGCTTTTTTTCTTCACACCTCTCTGGCAATTTCGGCAAACGGCAGAGGGCGAGTCCTGACCTGCATCCCTTTTGCTTTTGGAATAGGACTCGTTCCTCCCCCTCCGCTCATGTTCCCAGGCGATGGCCGTAGCTGGTAACCGAGGGAATGCTGCAGTTCCATTACTGCGGATCTGGTGATTTTCTTTAGCATACAAACCAAAGCATGCTAATGGTATCTTGCTGCTGCTCCTGACCTCTCTCCTCATTTTAGTGCCTCCTTCTCCCCGAGGGACCGCAGACCACAGTCCACAGATTCACCACAGTCTCAGTCCATGAATCTGATTTGACTTCTCACATCTCCTTAGACGTCGTTACGACAAACAGCTTCTGCATATTGCTTCCAGCGATCCTAAAGTTAGCCTGTCACGGAATGGCTGCACGCCGATAGCTAGCCTGACTCGCCTTGTTCTGTAATCTGTGCAAGCACTGACTGAAATGAATTATATTATCATGCTGGCATATATTTCTGCAGGGAGCATCCTGGCTTCTGCGGAAGCCCGCTGAGCGTACAGTGTATTCGCTATCGGGACCCTGGGCTTCTCCACCAGTCTTAAATATGTCTCTGTTTTGGAAATTGCAACTACGACGTTACCTAGTCGGATATAAATTATCAATTGTCTTAGAGTCTAAAAATTGGGTATCATGGGAAACTCATATACTTTATTTTGGTAGCCATTTTGGGAAAAATAAATCCATCCATCCATTTTGTGTAACCGCTCGTCCTGTTGAGGGCCGCGGGGGTCCGGAGCCTATCCCAGGGGGCTGCTAATCTGAATGAGAAACCGTGGCCTTTTCCAGCAAAAACAGCATCCCCAGGCTGTGCTTCACAGGTAGACATTAAGCAAGGCATTCATGTCTGACTCTCAGTGTCCTTATCTTACGGTGTCTTAGAGATGGGGGAGACACATGGATTAGGACACATCAGAGCTCATTAAGCCACTCAGTGCCTTGGTTTCTGATAATAAGATCCATGCTAGTTCAGTTCCAGAGAGGAATGTTCGGAGGAGCAAAGTTTGATACAACAATATATCATTTGAAGACCCAGTACATGCATAGACACCACTTTCTGTATATGAATGGAGTTACTAGATAACAAATCTAGTAACTCCTGTCTTCCATTTGAGTAACGAAAGCATGGGGCCCAGATACCGCAAAACGACACCTTTTAACGGGGCTGTCTGTCAGAAGCGGCCTGGAGACGAGGCAAGTGAGAGCAAGTGCTCTCCGGCTGAGTCTGAATGGGGATGCAAGGCCGTGTCATGCAGAAAAATGCAGCCATCACTGTGTACAAAGTGCTGCTTTAGGACTTAGCAGCTTGGCACAATGTCCTACTTCCCAATGCCTGCCTTTGTCTACCTGATATGTCTGCTGAGCTGTAATTTTCATGTCTGCGTATCCTCAAATCAAAATCTTATCTGTATAAAATTCAGTTAAAAGCCATTATTTCTGCATGTGCTGGTCCCCTTAATAGTGGTGAGATTTAGACTGAGACTCTGTAAGGATGTATATACAAGGCCCCATGCCTCTTTGTGTCTCCCTGCTGGCCGTAGCGTGGCCTGATTCGGGAACATTCTCATATAGGAGCCAGGAGGGTTATTCATTTCCATGGGGTCCGGGGAGCTCTTCAGCTCATCAGTCTACCCCCCACATCAGCCCCCCTCGAGCCCCACCCCCCCGGGAATGACCCCCGCAAGCAGGCCTGCCCTTCGCACCCTCCCCAGGAAGGTGAAAATGAATGTGACGCAGGTGGTGGCCTTGCTCCCGTAGTGACTGTCACACTCTCATCCAGCGAAGGAAAGTTCATTCTCCCTACAGAGCTGCAAAGGCATTTCTGCAAAAACGAATGAACGAAAAAAGAAAGAAAAAGGAAGAAAGGAAGAAAAAAATTTTGCATATTGAAAATGAATTTGTAACCTTTAAAGTTAGCTAAACATCTTGTATAGCTTTTAGCTATACTTTTCTGCATTAAATACATGGGCCTTAATGCTTCCATACATACACATCTCTGCAAACCACGTTGTGTGTATCAGTGTATGTCAGTGTATGTGTCTGTGTGTATCAGTGCGTGCCAGTGTGTGAGCCAGTGTGTATCAGAATGTGTCAGTGTGTATCAGTGTGTATCAGAGTGCATCAGTGTGAATCAGTGTGTATCAGTGTGTGTCAGTGTGTCGTCTGTACCTTCAAGCACAGCAAGTGGACTTTTCACAATAATATTTGATATTCACAAAGAAAGACAGGGTTATGAACCAAACCAGTTGTTGTGAGGCAGCAGATTTGAATTCAGTCGGACAAATGTCAGAAAGGGAGAGTGCGGTTAAAGTTCATTGCTTTGATAGATTGTTGGAAATGATTTTCATTTTGTTGAAAGATCAGTTGAATTTACATAGCAGTTACATTCATGGTCTTGTTTAGAACAATAAAATCTACTAAAATAAGTATTATACACAATTATTGTCTGGTGGAAGTAATGATGCAAGAATGACCACAGCCTCAGCCTCTCCATGGCTTTATACCCCAGTAGTTGTTGTTCTTGTTTTTTCTTTTTTTAGGAATAAGTTTGCAAAATTCCACCAGCAGCAGGGGGACCGTCAGGAATTACACTCAGACATCATGCTCCTCGAGGAGTCCTGCAGGTTCTGCGGGCATCTATTGCTCAGGCCTGTATCACTCAGGCCTGTATCGCTTAGGCCTGTATCGCTCAGGCCTGTATTGCTCAGGCCTGTATCACTTAGGCCTGTATCGCTTAGGCTTGTACCGCTTAGGCCTGTATCGCTTAGGCCTGTATCGCTTAGGCTTGTATCAATTAGGCCTGTATCGCTCAGGCCTGAATCACTCAGGCCTGTATCACTCAGGCCTGTTTCGCTCAGGTCTGTGCCACTTAGGCCTGAATCACTCAGGCCTGTATCGCTCAGGTCTGTATCGCTCAGGCATGTATCACTCAGGCCTGTATTGCTCAGGTCTGTATCGCTTAGGCCTGAATTACTCAGGCCTGTATCGCTTAGGCTGAGCTTGAAACTCATAATTTGACCATGGTAAAAGATAGTAAGTGTTACAACAGTTTTAAAAGAAAGAACCAGCAAATTGATGCACAATTTCCCTAGCCTTCAACTGTTAAATAAGCCAAGTACCCAAGGAAAAACCATCACTGTTGCCTGCCGAAATAAAAAAATCCATCAAAGCCTTTGGACCTGGCATTACATTCCATTTACTCTTTAAGCAGTGGCCTTTTAATGCTGTGACAATGCTTTTGGTTAGTAGCTTGCGTTTGATCGGAATGATGTGAGTTGTCAGCATTACAAATATACAATATCTGCAGCATATGATTGGCTACTGAGAAGAGGCATCACACGTCTTAAAATGCCATCATGCACTAGAAGCAGGCATGTAAGGATCTGTTTGAGTAAATCTAGGGAGGCCTAATTCGATTTCTATCGAGGGTGATGCCGAGTCGTGGCGTGTGAGTGAGCTGTCATTGTGACCTCATTAAACCTCTACACCAATGAGAGCGTGCCAGGCGAGGCAGCTCTGTGCGGCCCAATGAATAATGTATTCAGCATTCTCAGGCGATCCACCTCAAGGTTAATTAAAAGATGCTAGTTTATGTTAGCCGAGCAGATTAGATAAGAATGGCGGTTAGCACAGGAGATGGAAGCGATAGTAGGAGCGATATTTAACTCCACCACTTACACTAATGTCACCATACTGATAGTAACACAGTAAGACAGGGACGATTTTTTCATTTCGACTTCCAAACTCTTAAGGGAACCATTTTGATTTGGCGTAAAGAGCTGAACTACAGTGTAAGTCATTTAAATCATACTACTAAATTTACAACTAAAGTGTTTGTAGGTTTATGAGTAGATGAATGTGTAGGACTGTTAGCTGTTGTAATCGGTTTTAGATAACAGCATCGGTAAGTGTCGTTCCATGTTGTTTTTTGCTTGGAGACAAATGGCCTGACCACGAAGCAGACCATTCCTCACTTGAAGTCCAATCTGGAATCTGGATCATGCAGACTCATGACATCCTTCACGATGACCTTCCATCTTCCTTCCAACGCCTCGTTCAGTCTTTGATGAAGAGCGATACATTGGAAAGAGAAATGAATTTTAATGCTTGCAGAGCACACATAAAAGCCCCCTCCATGTGCATATCAGCCGTGACAAATTTAGAAGCAGTTAGCGCATTTAATGCGGTTTGTCCCGTTTAATTTATGATTGATTTATTCTGATATGCTGCCAGACGAATGGAAGCTCTAGCTTTACATTTCTCACGGAGTTTGTTGCAGGCTTGAAATTTTCCACAGAAATTTGCTCACTGAAGTTAAAAAAAAACACTGCGGTGAATGCAGGTCCTATCCATCCATCTTGTACAAATGCTCCTCCAGTACAGTCGCGGTGAGCCTGGAGCCTATCCCAGAATGCACCGGGCACAAGGCAGGGGGCATCTCTGGATGGGATGCCAGTTGAATCAGTCTATCAACGAAAATTTACACCCACCAACTGAAGACTCTCAGCACAGATGAGTTCACAAGTTTCGTTTTGCACACTTGAGCAGGTTGTTTGGGAGGGCAGCCAGTTTAATCAAACGCACAGAGCAGGGTACAAGGCGGGCCTATTGTGCCGATGTTGTCAGCAGAGACCGCGAGGGCGTCTGAAGGTTGAGGTGAATAATTTGGGTGTAAAAGAACAACTTGGAAGTCAAATTGCATTTCTCTGGAAAGCAGTACAGCAGTTTGGCGGACTGGCTAAAGGCATTACAGTGCTAATGGCTTCCCCCAGCGGCCGGCCGGGTCGTGGGTCCACATGCGAATGCTCTTAACGCGTCCTCACGCCCTTCTGGATCACCGCATCTGCGGCTGGATGCGCCTCGCCCTCCACACCGGTGTTTATGAGTGTCTGTCACGAGAGGGAAAGGTGAGCCCTCGCCTACGTGCAGCCGGCGTCGTCTCCGGCTTAAAAGCAGGCCCGAGACGAGGGGAAGCGCCTGAGAAAATTGCGTTTTCGTTTTTTATAGAAGAGCGGCTTTTTTTCATTGAGCCGCGGAGCAGAGAAATTACCGGATTTTAGTCACTTGGCTGAACTCTGTGCCTTGAACCTTTGTAAATAGCGCAGTTTGATTCATGGGCTGGATAACATAAAATTTTATGAAAAATAAATGCACATATACATCGATCAGCTGCACTTTGTTGATTTAATCTAACTTTAATGAGACTGAGTTTATTACTTCCTTACTCCTGCCCTGGAATGTATAAGATTAGACTAAATTTTCACCTTGAAACTACATTCTCTATTCATGATCAAAGAGCTTTCTAAAAGAACGTTTCACCTTGCATATTTAATATTCTCTTTTTAAAAATAGATTAAAAATCCCTTTTCTTAGTTTTCACCTTGTGGTTTGCAAGAGTCCTTGCACTGTCTTTGAGGAGTTTAATATCAGTAGCTGGACCTAATTGGTTCATCTACTGCACACTACATTCATAGATTGAAATTCTACTGATCCTGATACCTTAAAGGGTCGATTAACTTTGCTTTGATGTTAGTTAGACGCAACTGAAATTATTATATTATTGTAATATAAATTGTGATTATGTTTATAGATGTATAGTAGCTCTTTGTGGATTAATATGATTTGGGAGTTTTCTGTTGTACCTAATTCTCTCCTTTAAAATAGCAACACATAGATGAGGATGCCCTGAGCTGCTTCTGTTTGTTCAGGAGTGTGTTAAGCGTCAAGGTCATCTCAAGGTCATCCTCCTAAAATGTGAGAGCAGAGCGGGACGTCCTTTACCGGCCACCCTGCGAGCATCCCACGGCACCCCCCCCCCCACCCCGCCCTTAGGGTTTTTGATCGGCGTGGTTCAGAGGATGAGCTGGATGAATTGTTAAGAGGCATGCAGAGATGAAGTACCCTGACAGGACCGGAGAGACTCAGAGAAGAAGCATTACGAGGTGCCAGAATGTCAGGATTAAGACAGTATGCTTCCTCCAGGACTAAGAGCATCTTGATGTCTGTGGCTACTGTACTGGCACTTTTACCGAACCGTACCGAAGCTGTACCCATGCTGACATGGTCCTGCTCACTAGCTGACCAAACTGAGCTACTTACACAAAAGTGAGCTGGAACCACACAGTAACTAGTCTCTCTTTGCAGTACAACTGGGTTCCTGTTTGCCAGTGGAAAAGCATCATATGTAGAGTCCTCCTGACACAAAGCTCATGATGCATGTATACAGATGATGTGGCTTTATTAACACCAATCCATCAAAGTTGAACTGTATGTAACTAGTTTTCTGATGCCTTCAAATCTAGCCTGTTGTAGACAGGGCTCAGGTGGGGGGTTGTGGTCCTGCTGATTAATTCCGGAATCTTCTGTGTTCCCGTATTTTCTGGTGCAAGCTGAAGGCAACCTGCTAGCCAACCATGTGAGAATCAGTTGTGAAGCACTGAGCCACAGCTACACAGGGGCTCCCCGTGTTGATGACTGTGGAGACCAAAACATCCCCAGAAGTTAGCAGCTCTCACCAGAACATCTTCATGAACATTTTCTAGGCCCAATAATAAAACATAATTCTGGAATGCTCAAAGCTACAATCGTCACATTGTCTAAAAGATGATGTCAGTCAACATAGTCAAATCACAGCAAATTGTACCCATAAGTTAGTGACCTGTCGGTAGACTGTGTATTAGATCAGAGCTTATCCCTCAGCTAACCATCCATCCATCCATCCATCCATCCATCCATCCATCTTCCAACCCGCTTATCCTGTTCAGGGTTGCGGGGGGTCCGGAGCCTATCCCGGAAGC
>JAODKL010000122.1:342943-362748 GCA_026780765.1 Petrocephalus schoutedeni
ACTTCCACTTATGGCCACGAGTTCTAGTATTTAGACTAATATTGAAGTAGCCATTTGGCTGAACAGCATCCAGACCCAGTCTTGGTCACTTATGGTTAAGGTTGGGGCTGGGTAGAGGTTAAGGGTGTTGTAATTGGGAGTAGGGTTTTCCCATAGAAATGAATGGACAGTCCTCATTAAGATCAGGAAACAAAAGTGTGTATATAACACACATACACAGTATGGGTGTTTTAGTGCTTATTTACAGTCCTCTGCTAAGTGTAAGCATCTTTACCTTTCATTCATTTAAGTGATTTTGTATTCAATGTCTTACTGATCGCTTCCTTTATACAACAGCAGCTCCTAGTGGTCACATTTGCAAATACACCGTAGCTTATTCAATACAGCACTGCAAATAGAGGTGATTGATTCTAAGGACGCTGGGAACCCTAAGCAAAAAAAAAAGAACAACATGGGGCCCTCCAATTCACACAACCAAAATTAATAATATCAACAAAGAATTTGAAAAACTCAAGTGTTTAAGGGAATCCTGAATTTCAGTTCAAGTTTCTGTCATTAACACATTTTAACCAACCAGCCGCATTGCTGTTTCCTTCTTTAGCAATATATAAAAACCACATAGAGATCACACTTACAAAGGTTACAAAGCTTAGTCACTGAAATAAATCTCAGTCAAGCTTAATTTTCTTTCCATTTGGACATGTAGCTTAAATACAGTTCACAGTTAAGTACAGTGCCGTACTTTTTGTATACTGGCACAGACTAAATCTTATATTTAGTCTGTAGTGCTCTGCTGTTAATATTTGTGCTTTGTTGGGGCTGACAGAAGTAAAATGGAAAAAACTCGCAACACGCAATCCGTAATTTTAAAGAAATTACATTAGAATCTTCTGGAAAACAATGCAGGTGAAGTGTGTCACTGGGATTACTGGGGTTGTTTTGCGGCCCAGACGTCAGATAGAGCTGCAGGGGAATTAACCGAGACATGAGGTAACAATGTCTTCCAGTGTCATACATAAATACAGTTATGTAGATGACCATAATGGTGGTGATGATGATCAATTTGAAACATGCCCAACGCTTACAGAATGTCACAAAGGACGTGGGTCATTTCACAATAGACAGAAAGCAATACAGATGAAGGCTGGCAAAGTGCGGCTTGATGGATTTATGGATGGATGGGTAAACAGATTGATGTATGGATATGTGCCTCTTCCCTTGGCAAATCCCACTCGCATATAATGTAATTGGCAGTATGCTGTCTCAGCACGTACTGTTTGAATGTGTTACAGGGTTTTGTGTTGTATATAGGTCTTATGTTTTTTTTTTTGTTATTTTATTTTCTTTAAATCAATTCTTAGTCATGTCACCGAGCAAAATGAGTCCAGCTGAGGGTGGTGCCCGGGGGAATAATTTCCAACATCCTTTTTCATATGTATAATTTCATTAAGTTTCCTCTGGTCTGGGAAAAATGTCTAATAGCAGTTCAAATTGACACAAATTATATCCATATATGAGATTTCATGTAAAAAAAAATAGTTTGACTTTCTTCTTCGCGAATTTGGGATTAAATGGGGAGAAGATTTTTTAAAGGTATGACTAACACAATGGAAATGAGGCTTTGCGTGCCTTATGGGCGTGGCCTGCTTTGGATAGAGATCTGCAGAGAAGAGGCTTCATGAAAATACATACAATGTTATGTCTGAAGCTAAAAATCACTAGCAGAGGCCGGGCCTGGCATTAGCCTAGTATGAGGTGAGACGTTTTCAAAGCTATACTAAGGAACTGGGGAGTAAGTGTCTGTAATGCAGGATTTGGTATTTTTCATGGATGATTATGTAGTGTTGACCCCTCCAATAGCCAGGCTGGCAGTGTATTTTTATTTATGAACATTTATAATATTCAGTAATTTACCCAGCAAACCGTTTTTTTTAGAGATCAAGAAATCAGTAAGAATGAAGATCCAGTGTGTGTGTGTGTGTGTGTGTGTGGTGGGGGTATGTTATGAATATATTACATTGTGGGGACCAGGTGCAAACATATGTTTGTGTGATATATATGCACACACATGCATAATCAGTGATGATGCATCAGATCAATCTCCACTGTACTGTGTTACTGCCTTTGTGTACTTGAGAGTTTCACATCACTACCTGTCCCTTCTCAGCCTCCTGAACATAATGTGAAGCATGCGGGGTGCCTGTAACGTGCGGGCCATCGTCTCGGAGATGCTGGGCTCGCCCTGCTGTTATTCGCAAGCCTTTGGGAACAAAAGAGGCAGGCGAGAGATGCAGCGAGCGTGAAGGGACGAGACCGGGTATCTGTAACACGCTCAGCTCCAGATTAATGGGTACTTTATTCAATAAATTAAACAAGCAGCTTCATTTAGATTAGAAAATTCAAAAAGTACATGATCAAAATACATGTAGAAAGCCATTAATCTAAACCACCAAATAATACAGCATACGGTTACCAAAAAGACATTCAGAAAAAAGGGATATTCTCAGGCAGAAATTAAACAGAAAATCCTATAAATCTGCATTAAATAATGCACGAAGATTTACACTGTCTTACAAAAAGAAGCAGGTTTATTTTCAGTGATTCAGATCTTAATGGAATTTCACTCTAGCACACATGAATTATAAAAGGATATTGCATAAGTTTACATTACTTATATTTAGTCAAGGTTTATTAAACGCTAGAGGCAATCACATTCCTATGAAGCAATTTTATATCATGTTAGCTACAAAATATTCAAATATTATTTTGAATGTATTAAAGAAGAGGATGTTGATCAAATGGGCAGCCAATCAGTAGAATTTGCACATAGTAACAAAGAAGTTCTACAACTCGGATATTGTCAATTAAAATGTAAAATATGACCAAAATTATTTTAAAAAGCTTTCTTAGCAAAAGTGTTACAAATTACAGAACACAGCCACACAAAAGGTTATAAAATTACATTAAACAGTATCTATCCATTGTACAAACATTTTATGCAAAAAAACACTGGCAGTTTATATAACAGTAAAGTTCACAGATTATAAGTCCACGTGTGTTTGACTTTTCAGCATTTCTGTCAGGACAGCTGGCAGAACACAAGTCCTCACAGTCTATTTGTTGACCCATATGGTGCCTCTGAGCATCTGGCACAAATAACTGGGAGTTATTCATGAATGTAGCTTCTCTCCTGTTTGCTGTTCAAACCTAACGACCCATAAGGAAGAGTCATACCTGACTGCCTGCATCTGACAGCTAAATTCAATTTTTCCAGAAAACCCCTTTAATGTTTTGTTGTTATGCTGTGGCTCACAGGAACTTCTGTGTCGGTAATCCGTAACCTTCCTCCTTTGTGAGCCCAAAAAACAAAAAACCACAGCTTGGCAGCAGCAGTAGGAACTAACCCCCTACTTACACACTGTTCTTATCAGCTATCGCAATTATACAAAAGCACGGCACCAGGCAGCCCGCAAACATCGGCTGGAAACCCTCCTCCGTTGTCAAAGGCACAGATGTGGCTAGCTGCTGCAGGCGCCCCATCTGTGTAGTTAGCGGGCGAGCCTCCCTGTGGTAGGGCATGGTGGGGAAACCACCCTGCCAGTGGCTCATGGCTCAGCCCATCCTCAGTCCACCCCCAGGAGTGCTTCACACTCCCCCTAGTGGTGGTCATGGGCGGACTCCACACTCAGAAACAGGGGCTAGCTGCTATCTGGCTTGCTCTCCTCTGAGTCCACAGCCTGGTCTCTCGAAGAGTTTTGGGACTCAGCTTCATCTCCTTCACCTGGAAGTAAAAACACAGTTGGAAACATCGGTCCGTCCATCTTCAGTAACCATACATCCATCTTAGGCAGTGATGGACAAAATGACACCTCAATAAATCATTTGCTGTATGTTTTTACCCCACTAGATGGTGCTCTTGGTTCACTTTTGGACATGTCTCGTGCCCCTTTTTGAAAACAGAGCACCATCTAGTGGGGTCAGAAAATACAGCAAATGGTTCATGAAGCAATATTTTGTCCATAATTAACTATAGGGTGATGGCACAGCTGGAAAGGAGCTGACACCAAAATGCATTCATCCTTCATAGACCGGCTGTTTACAGGAGCTGCAATATATTTTGCCCTTTGATGGTGATGTGGTTACTAATTTGGTTTATGCCGCAAAGCTTTCAGCCAGATGTTGTACCCTTTTTATTATGGATATGCTCAGAACACAGTTATATCCAAATGACTTCTTTACTCATTTTACAGCTCTATTGGGCACAGATTTGAAAAACAGCACAAAGGTACCATATGAGATTTCGGAGAAACATTTCACCCTTTTGGCAAGACAGGTTTGTTCCAGTTAAATCCTTTAACAGCTGTGTCACCTGCTGTCACCACATACTTACTGTCCTGATCAACACAACACGTACATAAAGATACCAGAGAGAATATTAATGTCCAAGGCGTCAAGGCAGGTAAAAAAATACACATCTTAAGCATGCTGTACGTTATCACGAGAAATCCATACATCTAACCATTTTCTGTGGCTGCTTGTCCCATTCAGGGTCATTGGGGTCCAGAACCTATCCTGGAAGCTACAGATGCAATACAGGGAACACCCCAGGAGGGGGCGCGAGCCCATCGAAGGCAACACACCTACCGGCAATTTGGTAACTCCAATTAACCTCAGCATATGATAGGACTGTGGAGGGGTGGGGAACTGAAGTACCCCATGACGACACGGGAAGAATATGCAAACTCCACACATGGAAATCATTACTGACTAATGACTAAAATGGCAAAATCACATGACATAACTTCTGGCTAGACTGCTGATTTATTAAATCTTAAAATGTGATTTTTTTTTTTTGCGTTTAGGGAATCGACTTTAAAATGACATGGTGAAAATGGAGGGAATGATCGCATGAACTGCTTTTATTGGGCTGTGACGTTACTGCGGTAGAAATGAGAGTGAAATGGGAAACTCACCTGCTTTATTGATGTCGAGCTCTGTTAACTTCAGGGACAAGTTGCTGGAGTCCAGATCGCTGGAGGTCCCCAGGATGTTGTGCAGTGCGTTCCGTCTCCCGGTTCGTCCTGAGGCTATGAAGTCTGCATATGTTGATTCAACATCAGTCATCGCTGCCACATTTCACCATATCAGGGCCTGCAAGACACATTCAGATGGACAGCATGAAATGTTAGCTGTGTGTCAAGGGGAGCAGAAGGCTCTTTATCACAGGGCTGTTCAGTTATGGTCCAGGAAGGCCAGCAGAACGTTTCCCAGTTCTGCATTAGGAGCATAGTAATAATGTGGATGGACTTGATCACGCCAGTTAGCTGAACTGAGTGTGTCATGTTTTATTTTTGACTCTTAAAATGAATAGCACTAAACAGTAAAATGACAATCAGCTGGTAGTAAAATTAATGCATAAAGAATCATCCATCCTTCTTCCAATGTTTATGCATTGCAGGGATGTAGTGCTTAATTAATTAACTAAATAAATAATCAAACAATTAGTTGAGTACAAGATTAATGTTTGATTGATTGATATATAAAAAACATACTGTGCAAAAGTCTTAGACAGCCGAAGGAAATGTTCAAAGCTGTTTATCAAGGTAGTAAATAAATATTTGCCCAGAACCAAAAACACAATATAAGAATGTATGCATATTAACAGTAACAATAAAAACTAACAGTATTTTCTACTTTTCTCCAAGCTGACTGGAATCTTGTGGCTTAGCCAGAAGAACCCCGCTTCAGTTCAAAGGTCTCCTCAGGTCTCCCCAGGTCTCCTCAGCCATTCCATGCATTTCTTACATTTTATCACAAGCTTCCTCAATTAATGAATTTAAATAATTTAAAAAGTCAGCGAGGTATTGATTAGTCAGACAGACAACCCCCCCCCCAGGAGTGGCCTGCGGATCCCCAGACAAATCCCACCAGGGAGGCACCCTATAACCTCTAGAGCTTAGCTGTGAGTGACCAAAGAGTGGCTGAGAAAAACTATTACTGCAAGAACAGGGCAGGGAGTGGGGTCAAACAGGGGGAGCACTGGCGGTGCAGAGGTTGTTCAGGCTGAGCGAGACGGAGCTGTATCCTTGATGCCCCAATCTACAGAAAATGCCAACATCCTGGGCTTAAAAGTATGTTCTTTGATGGCCAGCACTCACACACAGCGGATACAATAAACAGGGCCACAGCCAGCACCCAGACAAAGCTGATACAATAAGCAGGGACACAGCCCGCACTCAGACACAGCTGATACAATAAGCAGGGCCACAGCCAGCACTCACACACAGCTGATACAATAAGCAGGGCCGCAGCCAGCGCTCACACACAGCTGATACAATAAGCAGGGCCGCAGCCAGCACTCAACACACAGCTGATACAATAAGCAGGGCCACAGCCAGCACTCACACACAGCTGATATAATAAGCAGGGCCACAGCCAGCACTCACACACAGCTGATACAATAAGCAGGGCCACGGCCAGCACTCCACACAGCTGATACAATAAGCAGGGCCACAGCCAGCACTCACACACAGCTGATACAATAAGTAGGGCCACAGCCAGCACTCACACAGCCACATTAGGCAGCCTGCCCGCACCAGAAGAACAGATGGGCCGTTTTGTTTACTCAAAATAAACCCACAGTTGACTGTCACTTATTAAATAATTCAACATGTGAAATATGCGCTGCCAGAGTCACAGCAATCACGGCTCCTCCGAGCGCGGGCCGGGGAAGCCCGCATACATTTATTAATGACATTTCGGAGGTTCATATTTCTACTTTTCTACATATTTCTATATTTGTGCCATTTAAATGTTGCACAAAAGATCGTGCAAAATTGATCACCGTGTACTGGCGTGACCGGGCTTATCTGCTAAATCATTCATGTCAATATACCGAAATATAAACGTATACATAACTCACATTAAATCGAGCGCTGATTAAAGTCACTTTCGTGCGATTCCATAAAATCGCGAAGCAAATTAATGTAGCACAGTGCCCCTGTTTGAAATAAGACTAATGCCAGAATGCTATTATAATTGCATGTAATGAATAGGAATAGATGCATTGTATTGTGCGTCGCATTTTCGATTTCTGTGGGTGTGCCACTTGGAATCAGGAACTGCATCGACTTTAAACAGCGACGCCGCTGTATTACGGCTTTAACAGTTCAGCTGGGGGCACATTGCATATTTTCTATTGAAATATACATTTCGGGAGCCTTTGTTGTGTAACAGGCGGCACGCATGTGACATTCTTCGTCATTTAAAAAAGTCTTCCCCTGCAACTCAATACATGATATGCATTTAGATTTGACCTAAGGCGAGATGCTGAGGGAATATAGGAACCCGGAGAAGATGCTTTATCATTATTGCTACGTTAAAGCCGGCAAAGAAATGCTCTCGGAGTGGCGTAAACACTGCCGTGTTCCCTGGGCCCGGACACGGCGCTTTGTTCCAGCTGCGGCGGCACCGGCAACAAAAGGTCTCGCAAACAATAGTGATGCACGGCCGTGCCCGGGGATGGTGCTCCGAGCACAACGACCAAAACTGCGTTCGCTCGCAATGTGTTTGTCTGCTCTGCTCCTTTAGCAGTAGCCTAGGAAACAATAGGAAACAATGCAGCACAGCGCAGCGTGCATCCCCACCAGTATCTGCCGACGGTGCGCTGCGGAGCCCTGCGTATTTTAAAATGGAATCTTACCTGCTATAATCGTCTATACATTCATCGGGTAGGAAGCTGTATTGTTAAAACGCGCTAATGTGATTTTTGTAGAGGATCAATCCGTCGTCCCATGCATGCTTTTTTGTAGGTACCAAAGAGCCTATCTGATACGACCATGACTCGCAAGAGGCTGTGGTCCAATCAGGACGTTCCTGCCGGATTTGGAGTTCATTATGCATGACCTACCTTCATGCTATGATGACAGCCTGGTTAATGCATCATATCGAACGAGTGTCCTGAAACAGGAAAGCTAAAAGCAACGTGCGCTGCGCTCCTGGCGGCTCCGCGATCCGCCGGCCGCCTTCAATGCCGCTGTGACGTCACCTCTCCCCGCGACATTTTCCCACGCTACCTAAACAGAGGATATATATATATAATCCCCACCCTTCTGCAGGGACACAGCATACTGTTTCAGCTAATCAAAGCCGATTCGTTTCTGCATTCACTTGAAATTGATTTGTAAGTTTAAGAGTTTAGTTTGGTCACTACTTGATAAACCAGCAAAAACGAAACAATCGTAGTACACGTACCTGAGGTTATGTCGTAACAGCTGAATAACTAAAGCGCGTTTCGCTTCGGAGACGCACCCATGAGAAAAGGCTGGGTATTATTCCTGGAGATGCCGGTTAAGCATCTTGCTGAAAGGCTGTTTCTTACTCTTAAAGCCGTTTCCTCCCAGTCCTGTGGCTCATATCCTTAATGACTATGCTGCAGGTTGCCTTTAATAACAGAACGGCACTTTTCTCTAATAAATCTTCATAACACGTTGAAGGAAATTCACAATTTTCATTGCGTCCACCTTGAATTGGCGCGGAAGTACACTCACTACCAGAGATGTATAGCCATTTTTAAGTTTTTATTATTATTGTTATTATTTTTATAGTGGTTATCTTTCCTGGGTTCAGGGATGTGCAGGTAAAGAACTGTTTCTTGGGACTTCAGATTCATATAAATGATGTTCACAGGGTTTAGAATAGTTCCGTATTATCCCTTGAAACATTGTAAAATATGCATGCACCTTATAACCGCTTATCCTGGTTAGGTCATGTTAGATATACTTGTCAAATCTGTTCATCCACTGAAGATGACATACATGCTTGAATGAATGATTTTTTTTTGCTAGAAGAATTTTAATTCAGAGAGACAGATAGATAGATAGATAGATAGATAGATAGATATAGATATAGATAGCTGCATGCGTGGTGGTAGAATAGCCAGCTCCCTTTGAAAAGAAAGCATGCCCTTCGTCTCGTCCTGGCTTGACCAGGGAGACAGCCAATGAAACCGATTCATACTGGACGTTGAAGCGGCTTTACAGACGAGCCGTTACCGCATCTCAGGGTGCATATGAAGGGAAGATGGAGGACAGTGGGGGTGAGAAATTGACTTTTAAAATTTTAATTTCGAGCCTATTTTCGTTACTGTTACCCTCGGTTTTTGAATAGTGGTCGGTTACTTTTACAAATCATTCCAGGTATATTCATTAATTGGTGCGTAATACTTAACATTTTCTCGGCATATGTATATATATATATATACATTGCAGATGTTCAATAAACAGTTGCGCTATTTCTAATAATATTGTTTTTTGTGTACATATACATCACTGTTACTGTAAGTACTCCATGCATTTTGTAGCAATAATCTTTGACCGGTCACTAGTGAGTGACCGAGTGAATGTCACTCCGGGAAAAGCCGGCTTGACAATTTGCGGCTTTAATTTCGGCAGATGTAGAAACTCCACAAGCCTGCGAGGAGCTGAAGGCTTGCAAAGTGTGTGGCAGGACGTTTTTCCCCGGAGTGCTGGTTAGTGAGCCGCTTTTTCTTTGACCTAAGTCCCACCTCTCGGTTTCTTAGTGGAACTGAGACTGAAATCAATGCTCAGTGTGAGCGAAATTTTATCTGTGCTTTGCGTCTGCCGCAGTGGATATGTTACGTTGCAGTGATGAAGTCTCCTTTGGTTGCGTATTAATAAGAACGGTGTGCCAGTGTTATTTATAGGTATCTTAGGGGTACAGCAGTAGAATAGTATATCAGTTTTATGTAAAGTAACTTCTTTTCCTACGCTGTCATAGTGGTCTTACTAGAGCTGTCACGATTACTCGATTAAATTCGGCTATTAAAAAAGCATCGATTCGATTCAAATCTTCCTAATCGATTTTTTTGGCAATATGACGGAAGATAGACCGAGCGTAAACGATGAAGTTGAAACTAAAAAAAAAAGTATTTTTTTTATAAAGATGTACTAGATAATGTTGAAAAGGAGCCATCATTAAAATTCTGAAGTTTGCTAAGTTTGGTTTCCTTTGACTAAGGAAGTCTTGAAATTTGATTAAACAATTTGATAACTGGACTGAACGTGTATACCTTACTTTAATTCTGTGTTTAATATTGTAATTTTGTAAAGTGTCCTTGAGTGTATGAAAGGCGCTATATAAATAAACCTTACTATTATTATTATTATTATTATTATTAATATTGAATCAATTTGTCTGCTGGCTAGTGTGCCCTGCTTTATGTGGTTCAGTAGAGTTAATGCAGATTCTGCAGGGGGCCTAACACTTTACATGGGACCCCAAAATTGACCTTGCCCCCCCAGCAAATTCTATCTACTGTGGGACCTGCATATCTATGGACTGAAAGTGCCTACCCTAGAACCGACATTTTGCTGGTGAGGGGGCAGCGTTTCCAGCTATGCCCCTGTTTGCAGACATTCCTGACAGTCATTCCTCTCTAACAATGAACTGTGCCCCATTTGTAGAGGAAGCACATTCCCATTTGCCAAAAAAATGCAACCAAAAAACGGAAGGTGTTTGACTCCAGTAGACAGAGGGCGGAAGGAACCGATATTCCCACCATGAAGCCCTTGAAACCAAAGGTGAGTGTTCCTGACCACTTTCCCATGAAAGTAATTACACAGAGGTGATTGTTTTCAATATTTTGATTGTTTGTAATATTTTTCACTCTTAATAGAAGCCCTTATCCAAAGTTAAAAAAATTCTCAAGTATGTGATTTTATTTCACTTGTAAAAGTTGCAGTAGAACTCAAGGGGAAAGTTTATGTTTAAAATTCAGTAGGGTCCTGTTTTTGTTTGAGATAACCTTACACTCCTTGGTAATCCAACACTGATTTTGCTCCTATGAATATGCAAAAATCCTGGAAAAAAAGCCTGAACCACCCAAAAAGCCGTCAAACTGGCGTCGGAAACACGAAGAGTTTCTCGCTACAATCCAAGCTGCCAAAGGCGTGAGCCAAGCCATGAAAGGGGGGGGCCCGCTCCCTCCCCCACCGCCGCCCTCCTATGACCCAGGTAAAGACGCTGGACCTTCCTGGCCCTTTCACTAATCAACAATCATGCAGAAAGGAATATAGATCAGTGTTTCCTAATCCTGTCGCCACAGTCAGTCCCTGTTTTTGCTCCCTCTCTGCTCGCCACCAGACAGTGCACATTTTTGCTCTCTCCCAGCTCCCAAGCAAGTGGACTGTCTGTGGGTCCTTCAAGGGCTGGATTGGGAAACACTGTTATAGGTGATAGAGCTTATGACATAGCATAGATTCATGTTTCCTGATGTTTCGCCTCACGTTCCAGACTACATCCAGTGCCCCTACTGCCAGCGGAGGTTTGGCGAGAGCGCTGCCGATCGGCACATCACTTTCTGCAAAGAGCAGGCTGCCCGCATCTCCAAGAAGGGCAGGATGGCCGGGGATGCCGGAGTGAAGGCCCCGGCCAGGTCTCGGGTAAATTGGCACCGCTTTCACGGTTTCTTTTTGTATCGCTTTGATTATTGTAATTCCATCTTCACCTGCTTCTCAAACTCAATAAAGAAATGCAATAAAGAAACTTCACTTGGCCGAAAATGCTGCAGCTGGACTATTAAGTGGAAGCAGTTATAAAGCACACATCTCTCCTTTCTGGGCTTCTCTACACTGGGTGCCGATAAAATATAGGCTACATTTTTGTTCTTTCACTTAGGGTTTCTAGCTTATACTGGCTTATACTCAGAGATAGGCAGTATTTCAAATAAATGTATTTAAAATACGTATTTACTTTTTGTATTTTGTAAGTATTTTGTAATTTGTATTTTGCTGGGCTGAAAAAAACAGATGTAATTTGTAACAAAATATTTCAACAGATTGTATGTTTGGATTAAAAATACTTAAAATATTTCATTTATTTATTTATTTGTTTGTTTATTTATTTATTTTCTGACATTTTGAGAACTAATGCCGCGAAAGTCATTTTTTATTTCACAATTAACACTATAACACATGCAAATCACAAAATTATTATTCTGTTTATAGTTAGGTAAAGCTGTACATTTTGTAATTACTTCACATTACTAAGGCTGTAATGATACACATTCGTCATGTACCATTACTATTTTACATACGTTTTTGTATTTTCAAATGACAAATTACTTGTATTTTAATTAAATACATTTACTCATATCAGTAGTTTGTATTTTATTTTGTTACATTTGATGAGCAAGTCTTTGTAATTTGTAACAATACGTTTTACTATTTGTGCCCATCTCTGCTTATACTTTTATAAGTTTTTAACGTTTTTATTCCTTTATGTTTTATTTGATATAGTTTATATTCTTTAGAGTTTCTTTATTTGTTTATTCACCTTTTATTTACATTCACTTATTTATTTGACTTAAATTCATTCCATCTTTCTATAATTTAATTTACCTGTACGTTAGCTGGTTTGTATTTGGTTTTAAGATTTCAGTCTCACATGTGAAGCACTTTGAGCAGCATTCCGTGTAAAAAAGTGCTATATGATAACAATAATAATAATGATAATATTTTGATGGACAAAATGATGCTTTGAGATTTGTGGCCCCATTAGATGGTGAATTTTTTCCAAAAAAGTCAGAAAGCATGCCCCAAAGTAATCCAAGAGCACTATCTAATGCAAGGCTGGGCAGAAAGGGCCAGTGTGTATGCAGCTTTTTGATGCAACTCCCTATTTATGTCACTAAGTAGAGAACTGATTGTCTGAAGAGTCCTCACACCTGGGTTTGAACAGCCAATCTAAAGCTTATCCTGAAAACCTGCAAACACACCGGCCCGTTGTGGATAAGATTGCCCACCCCATCTAGTGGGTCAAAAATTCAGCAAATGGTTCACGAGGCATCATTTTGTCCTTCACTATTATTATTGTTTACTTAAAAGGTTCTTAACAGCCAGGCGCCTGCTTAAATCATGACCTGTTGACCCCATACTCAGCAAACAGGACTCTCAGGTCTCCTGATGAGGACCTTCTTTTTACCCCAGGTCTAAGTTTAAGACCAGGGCTGACTGGGTCTTTGCTCTTGTTGCCCCAAGGCTGTGAAACAGTGTCCCTATGCACATTAGATCAGCCAGCTGTGCGGGCTCTTTTAAACTGCATCTGAAAATGTTTATGTACTAACAGACCTATTATTGATGTTTGAATATATTTGCCTCCTTCCTGTGAGGCACTCTGTGACATTTTCTCATGAAAGATGCCATATAAATGAACTCCCCCCCTACATTCTATCTGATACTGTGTTTGCCAGCCCCTGAGTAATCACGCATGTCCTTTGGATGGTTGATGGTTCTGTTGACAGTACAAGCCTCTGCAGGCGAAGAAGGATGGCTCTCCAACGGTCTCTGTAACATCTCCATCCTCACGGCTCCCTCAGAGATCTCTGCCAGGACAATACAGCGGAGGTATAGAGCTGCTGGCCGTGGAAAGTTCTAGAATAAATGTTGGTTTTAATTCCACTTGGAGAAATCACTCCTTTTTTGAGCTCCAATTTAGCTGGATCTCACTGTAACACTGATCATCTACTGTACACTGATGACCTTATTCTACGGTGTGGCTGAATCACATTTCATCCAATTGCCGAACAAATTTCCAAGGCGTTTTGTTGTTTTTCAGATGAGACCACCAGTGACCAAAAATCATGCTTCCTCATCATGTGTTACAGTGATGGGAACCAAAAATCACTCCACATGTAATCCAACGATGAACTTTCATAAAATTTCTCCAATCTCTCTAAATCCACACAAATTTCCCCTATAATGTTTCTCATCGACTGAATGATTTTTGGAAATTTACCCTTCAATTAATGTATTAGTTACTTTTAACTAGTAAAAAAACACAGTTATGCCAGTAATTTTGTTAACATGCTGCTGATTGGCCTTGTGTGTTCCTGAGCAGGGAAAGCTTCCAACAGGGCGCCCTCGGCCGGGCTCGTCAGGACTGCCCTTTCAGGGTCCCCGCTGTCACGTACTGGCCCTTCTGGTGCGGCGGAGCTCACGCCTGGGTAAGGCTGCTTTCTTACTAACTATGCTTCTTCGCTAACTCTGCTACCATGGTGACACCTGGTTGCTGGGGCCGCCAACGTTGGCAGGCAGGAAGGATGCAGGTGGCATTCTGCATAAAGACCTGAGAAGGAAGGGGTTTTGTTATCACACATGCAACCCAGTCAGCTCACCTCCACTGCCGAGGGTTTCTACTAAGAGGTCCGGTAATTATATGACATCACAGCCGGCTTTAGCAGAGACGTCACTGGGGCGTGGCTTAGCAGGCTAAGTCTCTGTACCAGTTAGAGGAAGGTTGCTGCTTCAACCCCAACCTTAGCAGAATAGTCACATGTCCTTGGGTCCTTGAGCAAGGCCCATAACCCCCAACTTTAGGGGTGCTGCATGTCAGCTGACCCTGCGCCATGACCCCCGAGATATGGAGACCAAGAGGGGGGAAGATGTAACGCACATTCCAATGCACCTGTACTTGTGCTGTGTGCAAATGGCAGTTAATAAAGGGTTATTATTATATTCTCTGCGATTTTGTCATTTACACTGTAGCAGTTGAGGCCTCCCTTTTTTCATTTAGATACATAGTTTACTTCAATGGTAAAATGGTTACAAAATCTCTCACAGGCAAACACTCACAGGCCATTAATATAAAGTTGAAATCCATGTCAGAAACTAGTAATGGACAAAATGACAATTTGTGAACTATTTGCTGTATTTTTGACACCAACTAGATGGTGATCTCTGTTCAAAAAAGGGCACAAAGCATGTGCCAAAGCAACACAAGAGCACCATCTAGTGAGGTCAAAAAATACAGCAAATGGTTCACGAAGCATCGTTTTCTCCATCACTATGTAGCACAGTTGTGTCTTATTTAATTAGCTAAAGTGTACTCTTTACATCAGTGTACAGTTTCCATAAAATCAGGGTGTTGTTAGAGAGTCATGGTTAGAGAGAACAGTGTCATTCTATTTGTGTTTCTGCACATTTGTGGTTTAGTTTAGGTTTAAAATCCAGGCCGCTGCATTCTCCTGGCTCTCTGTGGACCACACCTGGGATCGGAATGAACAACAAGAGACTGCATTATGGGGACTGCAATTCCTCGAGGTACGGTCCTGCAACTCAGCAGCTCGGTTCCTGGTCCCACAATTCAGCCTCTTATCCTTTTAAAAAATGGATACAAAGTCATGAATTATAAAAGCTGTGAATTATAGTGATGGATAGGATGAGACTTCATGGACCAGTTGCTGTATTTTTTGACCCCACAAGATGGAGCTCTCTGTTCAAAATAGGGCACAAAACATGCTCCAGTGCAAACCAAGAGCACCATCTAGTGGGGTCGGAATATACAGCAAATGGTTCATGAGGGGTTATATTGTCAATTATTCTTATTTAAACACTATTCTCCTTCATATATAAACGCTGTATATGACCATTCTACTGTTCATCACAGAGTAGAATAGGAGAGGTATCTACATTAATGTCTCAGGTATACTTTAACAAGAGATTGTTTGTTTTATTTTTTATTTCAGAAATGAAGTCCCACCTGACTTAAAGAACCAGGGTGGCCCTCGAGGGCAGTGGTCTAAGTTCTGCCATGAGTGTGGGACAAAATACCCTGTGGATTGGGCCAAGTTCTGCTGTGAGTGTGGTGTGGAACGGCTGTGGGTCTGACTCCCATCTCGATGCTGGGTGCTACATGCATACTCGCTTTTATGCCCATCCTGGGACACAGGTTGCAGAATTAAGATGCCAGCATGCTGACGTTTCTGCTAAAGCTGGCTGTGATGTCATGCGCCCTCAATGCCCGACTCAGAGGCGATTGCTGCTTTACTTTTGCTCAGGATCCTTTTTGAATGTCAGTTTTCAAAGTGCATCATGTCATCTCCTGTAATTGGTAAGTGGTAGTACTGAAGTCAGGACTGGATGGTAGGAAGAAAAGGGAAGAGGTGTTCTTTATTTATGAAAGGGGGATGGTGTGAAATAGCAAATGATTGTAGGTTTGATTTTGCATGGAGTTTGCATGTTCTCCACATGCACCATTGTTTCTTCAAAAACGTTTTGAGTTTGATTTCCTTGTGTTCACCATGTCTGGATTGTCGCAGTACAGCATCCAGCAGTAGTCGGCCATCATGCTTTCATTCCAGAAACCTTGGTATCAATGCTCCATTGACTGAATGTCTTGACGAAAATGTTCTCCTTGCTCATTACTCACCATACCAAGATTCTCTGGAAAGAACTTTAAATGAGTGCATGAAGTGTATTTTCAATGACATTCGACAGCCCAGTTTCTGGTATGAATCAAGCAGATTCTGAACTCCTTCCTTGTATGTTGGAGACTTGTGGTTTCCCAGAAAGTTTTTGCATAGCCACTTGAATGCATCTCAAGCTTCTAGCTCAGATGCTGCGAGCAATTTCATAAAACCTTCATCCTGCAAAACAGACTTGATCTGTGGACCTGCCTTAAGTTTTGCGTCGCTTATGTTTGGGACAAGTGTCAATAAAACATAAATCAATATCTAGTCACCTAGAGAATGGTGGTGCTGTCAATAAGATAAAAAACACAAACAACTCTCGTAATACACTTAGGCAGACTACATGTATAATCATACTACATATAGCTTCATCACAAAAACTTGACATGCTTGAGAAAAACTAAACACAGATTTGAAATCAGCATGAAAAATACTACAAAACCCACATAAAATTACCTCTGATGAAAACGACCTATTAATCTGTGTTGTTAGTAAGTCCTGAGACAGAAGATTTTTTTAATTATCTGCCCCTGATGCTACACTGAATGTAATTTTCTTAAACTTTTAATTCACCTTTGTGGTGGAGGGGTTGATGCCCATATCTCTATTCACAATTCTGAACTATAAAAGGGGGCAGAATACTGGTGATCAAGCGAAATTAGATGTTTCCCGTTTCGCCTCGGGTTTTACGTGTGCAGTAATTAATACTGTCCGCAGGTGGCAGTGTTGCTTCATAGTTGCACCAACCTCTTCGTATTTTTCCCACTGCGGAGCCTACATGAATGTTTACACGGGATTTATTTCGGTACTCCCGCTTTTCCTATTAACGTGTTGTGTTAGCGAGAGTTCTCCGTCGTGGACGCGCTCCCAAAAGAAAAAGCATATGAAAAAGGAGGTCCTGGGCCAGGGCAGAGGGCTGGATGTCAAGCCCAACTTATGATCAAATATCAGCTGAGTTTATTTTCATTTAATAACCTCCTGTAGACAGCTGACGTTCTTATTATAAGCTATAGACCACAGAACACAGTTACATTATGGAGGAGTCAAGTATGTAACCAGAACTGTCAAGTATTCACGGGAAATGTCTTAGCTAGTGTAATGCAGTTTTGCGCGGCTGTGAGGCTATTTTCATCCTTCTCTTTGAAGCTCCCGTGTTTATGCATGAGGAGTTTGCATTTGCTCCCCGTGTTGGGGTCGGTAGGTTTTCTCTGGGTAGTCTGGTCTCCCCCCAAAATGCCAAGCACTGCAGTTTAATTTGCATAGGTTGTCCTTGAAAATGTGTGAGTGTGTGTATATGTGCTCTGTAATAGACTGACATCCCTTTCAAGGTGTACCCAAGCACACTGTTTTTCCTGGGATAGCCCCCTATGACCCTGTCACTGCACATCCATCCATCTATCCATGCATCCATCTTCTAACCACTTATCCTGATCCAGAAACCTGGGGCCTGTCCCTAGCAGCAGTACTGGGTATGCAGTTGAAAAACAGATAGATGGATAGAAGAATTTTTCCTTGTTTTTTAAGTAGATAGCAGCTGGAAATAAATGTACACATCCATCTTACGTAACTTGTTATCCATTACAAGGTCGCGGCTGGAAGTGAATTTTTCATCTCCATAATCAATTATGCTTTAGTGCGAGACACCTTGTGAGCCTTTACATGATAACTGGAACTGGAAGATGGATGTAAAATCCTAGCATAAGTCATAATATTTTTGTTGTCACTAGAGGGCAGCAAAAATTGTCTAAATTTTCTTTATTTCATTGTAAACCATGGGTCTCAAACTCCAGTCCTGGAGGGCTGGAGCCCTGCACATTTTTGGGTTTACCCTCGTTTAACACACCTGATTCAACTCCTTGCAGCACCTTCTGCTAATTACCACACAGCACTTCCGCTCAATCGTTTGTGGTGGAACAGGGAAAGACCTAAACTACACAGGGCACCGGCCCTCCAGGACTGGAGTTTGAGACCCATGTTGTGAATGATTTTTTCAAAATACATATTAGTAACAAAAATATGACAATTTTAATTAAATAAATCTAGTTTTAAATTTGCAAGAGTCATTAAACTGGAAAAATGTACTTTTAATTTTTGCACTTTGCTTGAGTGTGTCTTTGGTTGCTGTATAGGAATACACGCCTGCAGAAGGGTATTCCGATGATGACTGCCCACTCCTTGTCTGGCCAATAGGGGACGAGGCTAGGGAACTTGGGGGACTTAGGGGCTAAGGCTAATCGTATGAGTGCTGCTATAGGAGTGGAGAGGAGCCCTGAAACATGCTTTTGCTCTGCATCCCGGGAGGTTTCCATGGCTCTGCCAGGGAGCCCTGGCCCTAATGAGCTACGGGGATCAGGTGCCCCGGCTTCAGAGAGCTAGAGCAGCAACTGCTCTCCTTCGCACTACAGGAATAATGAGCGCTTCGTTTTAATTACATTGGTTATTCTCTCAGAAGAGCACTTATTTAATTTGGTATCATTGATGCTGCCTTTGCGTTTAATTCCCTTCCCAAGCATACTGATTGTTCTGCATTGCCAGAATGCCAGAATTCAGTGCAAAAATCACAAGACAGACTCAACCACATTTTAACCAGTCTCATGAAATGACCCATTGCATTGCCAAGACCAAAAAGACAAAAAAAATGATCTATTTGCCTCTCATCGACAACATGCAGCAGCACACCCCTTCTGATTGTGACTTTCCCTATTGTGGTTTTGATATATTGCGGGAACGGCATGAGAAATTAAACAGGAATGTTTTGGGAGTTTTGAGAAAGCCGCAGATGACAGACAACGAGCTTAGGGACTCCTAAAAGAATAAGATATACACTCACCGGCCACTTTATTAGGTAGGCTTTGCTAGTACTGGGTTGGACCCCGTTTTGCCTTCAGAACTGCCTTAATCCTTCGTGGCATAGATTCAACAAGGTACTGGAAACATCCCTCAGAGATATTGGTCCTTATTGACATGATAGCATCACGCAGTTGCTGCAGATTTGTCGGCTGCACATCCATGATGTGAATCTCCCGTTCCACCACATCCCAAAGGTGCTCTATTGGATTGAGATCTGGTGACTGTGGAGGCAATTTGAGTACAGTGAACTCATTGCCATGTTCAAGAAACCAGTCTGAGACGATTTAAGCTTATGACATGGTGCATTATCTTGCTGGAAGTAGCCAAGAGAAGATGGGTACACTGTGGTCATAAAGGGACAGACATGGTCAGCAACAATACTCAGGTAGGCTGTGGCGTTGTAACGATGATCAATTGGTACTAAGGGGCCCAAAGTGTGACAAGAAAATGCCCTCCACACCATTACACCATCACCACCAGCCTGAACCGTTGATACAAGGCAGGATGGATCCATGTTTTCATGTTGTTGACGCCAAATTATAACCCTACCATCCGAAGGTCGCAGCAGAAATCGAGACTCATCAGACCAGGCAACATTTTTCCAATTTTCAATTGTCCAATTTCGGTGAGCCTGTGCGAATTGTAGCCTCAGTTTCCTGTTCTTTGCTGACAGGAGTGGCACCCGGTG
>JAODKL010000122.1:362848-392604 GCA_026780765.1 Petrocephalus schoutedeni
ATCAGCTCAAACCACTCTGGCCATTCTCCTCTGACCTCTGGCATCAACAAGGCATTTTCGCCCACAGAGCTGCCGCTCACTGGATGTTTTCCCTTTTTTGGACCATTCTCTGTAAACCTGAGAGATGGTTGTGCGTGACAATCCTAGAAGATCAGCAGTTTCTGCGATACTCAGACCAGCCCGTCTGGAACTAACAACCATGCCACGTTCAAAGTCACTTAAATAACCTTAAATTCTTCCCCATTCTAAAGTTCGGTTTGACCTGCAGCGGTTCATCTTGACCATGTCTACATGTCTAAATGCATTGAGTTGCTACCATGTGATTTGCTGATCAGTAATTTGCGTCAACGAGCAGTTGGACAGGTGTGCCTAATAAAGTGGCTGGTGAGTGTATGTACTGTGCTGGTTTGGAGGACCCCAAGCGTAGCCTCTCATGCGATATGTCCCAGTGATCTTTGTATCTTGTGGCTGTCGTACCTTTCTGTACCATTTTAGTGCCCTGAACTGTACTTAAGTTATGGGTCCAAAGCACAGTGCTTCAGTTGGTTCAGATAGTGCTCCCAAGAAACACAAGAAACCTAAAAGACACGGTGTCTGCTGTGAAGTATTTCCCTTTTCCCCCAACAGGACCTTTCTGGAAGCTGCTGGATCACCATCCATTTGCTGGAATTCCAGCTTCAGCCAGAGGTTCATCCCCATGCAGTGTCCATTTTCCCATGTTAACTACAGAGATGCACCAAGAAAGCGTGTTACTCTTCGACCGTGACACCCCAGTAACTAATCTCAAACTGCATTGCAGTGCATTTTTGCTATTTTCTCAAGAGCCACGTTGTGTTCTGCTAGCAAACAGGTCACGGTCCTGGCTTCCAGGTCCTCTGAACACAGGTACATGTTGGCTGCATATCCCGGGGGTGTCTCCAGAGGGACCTCTGACCATCTCACGCTGGCCTGCTCGGGACCATTTGTGAATGCCTTCATGGTGTCTGCTTGGACTGCTTAATCTCCATCCCACTCCCTCTCCCTCTCACATGCCTGGCTTTGTCACGGATGCCGCCACTTCCAGCACCCTCTGGGGGAATCACCAACGTCGAGTGCTCTTCATAGGTTCATAGCCATTATGGCCCCCTATTTTCTCCCGAAAAATAGCCCTCCCTCTGCTCTAAAACGGACCATTTCCTATCACCTTAAGTATCGCAGGCTACTGTGTTCGTATCGGTCTCGCTTGAGCCCTGTGACAGGAATACACCTGTCCATTTACCCTATTATCTTTCGGTTGTTGTTTCTCCCCCCGATAGGTATTTGTGTTTTTAAAAGGCAGCTTGCAAAAACCGAGTCTACCTGTGACATTGACTTACATAATCCAGCCAATAACAATGGCATTGGCAATAAATAACTAATTAACAATCCTTATTGATCCCGGCACACATAGGTAATTCTAACGATTTAATTTGTCGGCTACTACCTGGCTGTTCCTTCCAGTCCCCTGGGTAGAATGTGTTACTATCTTGCTCTTGCTGTAAGCCTCTTAGTTTACTCTGCAAACACATTACCTTAAGAAAGTGTACTTTAGGGGATTAAGGACTTGTGCGACTTGTGTTTTGTCATGTTATTAATTTGTTCCCTTATTTATTGTGCCCATGGCTGTCGCTCCCTTGTCAAATTATGACTGCAATTTTTATTACTTTGATGTTTATTCCCTAATATTAAGATACAGCAATTCTGGCGGCTCAGTAGCACTGTTGCATCAGACCTCAGTGGTTCAGGGTCCACAGCCCAGCTGTGATTCTGTATGGAGATTTTATGTTCTGCTGCTGTTCTGTAGCTTACCTGCAGCTAGTCTAGTTTTCTTCCCACGGCCCAAAGACATCCAGTTACGTGATGTGTTAGCATGTGCACTGAAGTTCACAGGTATCCCATCAAGGACGTACCCCTGCCATGTGCCTTGTGCTACCTGAGATATGTTCCAGGCATCCCGCCACCCTGTACTGATGAAGAGGTTGAAAATAAATGGATGTGCAAATTAATAACCAATTAAATTGATAACTGATGTGCATGGAAAAACAACAGTAAAATATCAGTGACCCACAGACTCGGTCCAAGAGTGTGTCTGCGATGATATATAGTCCTCATTTCTCCATGGGAAACAGATCTGTATGGCTTAAATTCAAATTACAGACAAATTAATAATGTTATATGACACACTCCAGTCTTCAGTCGTATATTTTACATCATATTATTAGGTTTGTGCAAAGACACTAGAAAACTTTAAATGTATCTGAAATATCCCTAATGTATGCACAATGGGTCAATGTTAAAGATCCATGCATAGGCCTACAAATCAGAATCATCAAATCAGTTTGCATGCTATAATGTGGGCAATAAATAATAATTTTGATGTAAACGAGTGTAAAACAGCAGTACACAGTACGATAGCCTTCTTTCCCAATAAATCGCTTCTTGAAACTTACGGTAAACTCTATATAATGAAAATATCCACCCTAATACCTAGTCTAGATAAACCGGAAAATCAAACGTATGGAAATTAAGTATGGTTTCCGTAGCAGGTACAAAATACCATGAATCGCTGCGCCGATTTACAGGGTCCTTTTGTCAGCCTGCCAGATAAATTGAAGCAAACACGTAAAAAAGTCCATGAAAGAATGAGAAGAAGCGATAAACGGAGAGATAATGCGGCTGGATCCCTAGCTGGGGAGAGGAGTGAGAGTGAAATCAGGGGCGCTCAGACCCGGCTAATCCCCGGGAGTCCGACTGACATTTCTTCCGCCCACAAATAACAATGATGAAAAGCCTGAAGGAGCCGCTGGAGGGGCGCTCCATCGCATTTGGGCACGCATTCGGCCCGCGGAGCCTCCTCCGGAGAGCCGGCGTCTGATCGCGGCGGCTGCTGTCCGCTCCGTGGCGCCACCCGCGGCGGCAACCTCTCACTTAGGAGAGGGATCTAGTCTCGTTGGCATCATGGAGTGGCTTTATAGGAAAGGGCTGTTTTCTCACTTCCAGCATCGAGATATGGCAGCGATTGGGCAACTGAAACCGCAATCATGCGTCCACTTACATATTTAACATATTACAGCAAATTGTATGCATTACTGCACTCCACCCCGTCACGCAGCCTGTCTCTGCGGCTGGGGAAAGCAATAAACATTCTCGCGGAAGTAGGTCACCTTTTAATGCCCCGTCTAATGCATTCTCTCTCGCGTTTTTATCTAGCCATGTCAGTGCATGTTGTAACACAGAGCGGTATTATTATGCATGACCCCATATCCGGCAGCGCTGGGGCATTACGGCTTTGCCGCAGCTCGATCCCGTCCGGGCAGAGGAGGCAGCAGAAGCGGGCTGGACCCGCGCTGATTGCATTTGCCATGCAGATATCTGAGCTACGCGGAGGCTCGCTAATCGCCCCGGTAGGAAGCCCATCTTGATGTCACGGGGCAGGAAGGTATCAATCACTAACATGTTTAGCCGGCTGCTCTTATGAAAGAGGAGCTGGACTGGAACTTAATGGAAATATCCGCCGCTGCGCTGGTAACATACTGAACGATGAGCTCATCTCAAGACTGGTTTGTGTTGTGATGCATAAACAGAAATGGCAATCCAGTCAGACGCCGGAGCCAGATTCATCATTCACTGCATTATTATTAAGTGATCTCGTCATTACAACATACGCTTCCGCAAACGGATCTTCGACGTTGCCCATTACTTGACACGTTTGCATATATATATGCACATGTAAAATGTGAAAATGTAAAAGTACCCCCCCACCCCCCGTGCAAGGTTAGTCAGACCTTCCAGGTCAGTATGTGCAAGCATTTGATTATATATCTTCAGCTTCAACAGTTACTGTGTTTACATGGGCTACATTAAAAGGCTTCCCCTGGCAGAGCCACTGTACATGACGGTGCATTAGGTAAAATGACATCAGTGACTATCACATGTCAATGTTTGGATATACCCATCTTTGCGTTGTCTTAGAACTATACCTATGACCAACTGGTTTCATGTTCAAAGCCCCATTGCTGAATCCTTAAGTACTTAACTTTTTTAGTGCAAATAACTAGATGCACACAAGTCAGTATGCACTATGCACCTAAATAAATGTTAAGTAGCAGGCCTACATTACCACAGCCTAAGGGTGGTGCACAGTATGCTGCTTAGAGGTTGGCATTGACATATATGGAGAGGTGATGAAAGCCAGCACAGAAACACAGAGTACAGCAGCTATCAGCATTACGCTATAGCTCAGACATCCTGAACACACGTGACGTCATTTTCATTCCCCAGTCCAATCATGAGCTCACTCTCTTAGTACTGGCATAGTACATCTAACCAAAGGATATTGAGTGTGTATTGAAAATACAACGTACGGGCCACGGAGATTCTTATTCTGGTATGTATTACCTTGTAAAATCAGACCCAGTAACAACGCAGGCTTTCTTTAATGCACTGCAATTATTCTCTTCTACTATGCGCCCATGTTCTGGCGTTGGTCGAGGCTCTTGCCAGTTAGTTTATCAAGGTTCTTAATTAAAAGTGCTGTATTTGTCCTGAGTGTCGGTGAGTAGGAGCGGATTCGGCGGCCATCAATACTAAGAGTGTGTAATCAAAAGGTGAGCATAAGAGTAAGCCAGCAGGAATAACGAAACGTCCCGTTTCTGCATCCCTCGTCAACTCTCCATTACGTGCTGTCTAATAAACCACGCTGTTGTCTGTTTTTTATTCCTGAGAGTATCTCTCGCATGTGATGAACCTATGGGCTAAATACTGACCCTTGACAACAAACACAACAAAAACCACTACACGTAACAGCGTGTTCGTATAAAAAGTGTCCCGCCGTGTCAATTACTTTTAAATACCCTTCAGTTATTACGCTTTAGAGGAGCAAATAATACAAGAACGCGCATCCACGTTTCCTTTCCTAGTTCAAAGGTTAAAGGATAAGAAGCGAACGGTCCAAAAACAAAACCGATGCTGAGATGCACAAAAGATGCGACTAAATCGCCGCTGCACACAGGAGCCCGAGTTGTAAGGTGCGTGAAAAACGCCGGGCGCTCGACGGCAGCCGCATGAGGAGCCGCAACATTAATTTCTATCGGGCGTGTAGATGGGGGACGGCGAGTGGGCGACGCAGGTGCGCGGCCGGTAGCCGCCAGCAGGTGTCGCTGTTGGCGCTCCGGTGTGACTGGGGCGCCGCTTGCGGTGCTGCGTGCGCCTGGGAGCGGAGCCGCTGCAGACCCGGCGAGGAGCGCGTCCGCTCTCTGCTGCTGCTGCTGCTGCTGCTGGCTCCGTGGCTGCGCACCGCAGTGCCCCGCTCTGCCCCCCTCGCAGTCCGCCTCCACTGAAAGGCGCATCTTTGGGGCATGACAGCACGACCTGTCTCTGTTTGAGTATCGGACAGAGAGAGAAAGGGGAGTGCGAAGGAGAGAGAGCGTGCCTCCTTCCTCTGGATATTATTTGGTAAGTGCAATGTCATTCCAGCCGCTTTTCCGCTACCCACCTACCCTGCACGGCGGACGCATTTATCTTTTGTTTAAAAAGGGGTTTCCCGTTTTTGCATCCTAATTAGAGGCATTATTAGATGTTTTTGTCTTGCTGGCATGATGCGCCCCGCATTTTAAGTGTCAGGAGGCGTCTTAAGCGCTCGGCTTTGTCGGCGGTGATTGAGTGTAAATCTGAACTGTACCAGCGAGCACTTTGATGCTGATCCTCCATACGCGGCGGCTTTCGCCACTTTCCCTGCCTAGTGACCTAAATTTCAATGGTTTGATTTTTTCCCCCTTTCGTCTAGGTATTCGCTGGTTTTTACGGTATATCGCGGATTACCCTTGTGTCTGTGCCAAGGGATGGTATCTGTTAAAAAGCACCGTCGTTTTGTAAAGGTGGGATGAAACGCTATATTACGGTTGTATATAATTAATGACTCGGTCAGGAGAAGCATCTCCATTTCCCATCTGTTTCTTTCTGTAGTGTGTTTGAATCGATTGCCTTCGGATTTATCAGACTGGAACTGCTTTATTGTAAAGGCACCGCGTATAATATTTTAGCAGCGTTTTATTGCACACGAGCGCGAAACAGATGTGTTACAGCTAGTGTAAGGGCAATGTTAATGCCATTACGTATTTTGTGTCTTATCGTAGATCAAGCTTTGCGATTGGCTAAAAATATGGACTGCGTTGATATGCATAATATCGCATGCACCATATAGCATATTTAAGTTTATTATGTGGGAGCTTTATTTTTCTCAGATTTCTCTCGATTTGTAGTTATTAGGGTGATGAATGTAAATGCTGAAGCTGTTGAATTTATGTTAAGGTCTATCTTGATTATTTTCCTTTTGAGTTGCACGTTTTTTAGATAAAGGTGGCTTGCGTCGGTATTAAATCTGATGTCTATTAAAATGTATTTATAAACGTGATTTTAGTATCGGCATGGTGAGATATTAGGCCTCGCAGAGGGATCTGTAAATGTAAATGTAAAAGCCTTTTAAACGGATGCGATGGTATTTCTTTAAATGACATTCCGCGTGTGTATTTAAATACACATTTGTGGAATGACTGACGTGTCGTCCACGATTCTTATATTTCCGCCAGAAATATGCAATGTCCAGTTTACCCAAACATAAATATGTGTTTTCGTTTTTTTTTGTGATTCACACATGCGATAAACGAGATATGCTCGGGATGTGTATGTGAGGGATGGCATGTGATACTGCTCTGAACACACTGATGACCCACTTCTAAACGCCATATGGATCTCTGCATATAAGTGCTGCTTGCAAAGTGTAGCTGCTCAGAATAACAAAGATGCTGTCTGTAATGTTTTTGGACGGCGGAGCATACAGGACGCCAGCATTTACTGAACCATATTTTGTAACATATCTAGCTAATACATTTCTTATATTCAGTTTCTTCCTGTGTTACTTTGCGTGTACAAGTTTTGTCAAATGTCGGAGAACAGCAGAATTGGCTATATACGGCGAGAAACCTCCAATAAAAATGCATTATACAACTCCCATGTTTTATTTTAACGGGAATACACATATGCTTTATAAATAAGACCGATTCTACTGTCTAATCACTGTCACCTCAGGGCCAAACTGTTCCAGAGTGTCTCTGGAGGTGTGTTTTGTGTCCGCTTCTCGTACTGCCGTTTTTCTGGTAGACACCCAGCCCGCTATATTGGTTGTGAAAAGGAGTTTTCCTGCTCTATCGGGATAACACTGGCGCTGCTCCACTCTTAATTAATGTCATATTCATTTTTATGGCTACCCATTGTGCTTTCCATTGTAAGCCCGTTTTATTTAAAACGGTTAATAATTATTATGTTTTTCTTAAAAAAAGTCTCTGCCTTTAGTTTGTTCTTTATATAGAAAATTACTAATGACCTCCCGCGTTTCTCGCTTAATGTTAGCAAGTATGACATTTAACATTTTGCATAATTTCAGACAACTCTTCCTGTCTTGTTGAGCATATTTGCATCCCTTCCAAACATTTCTGTGCTACATTACTGCCATGACGCCTCTGTTATGTGCCGGTCGTTTCCAGGTTAAAAAATGCTGCGCAAATGCAGGTTACAAATCACTCTCTAGCAGTGTACTGTGAAGTAGTAAACCTTGCCAGCAGGGTGCGGACTGGACGGGCACCACAACTCAGAGCTGGTAGACTAGTTAAGGAAAAATGTAGGTAGAAGGCTTTCTGAAGGAACTCAATCAATCCATAGACAAAAGGCATCAATATATCTTTAAAGGTGCTTATGGGGGCAGACAAGTTGCTGTGATAAGAATATGTGACATTTCACAACATGGTTAAAGACACTTTGAAAATTTGAGAGAGGATTATTTGGCCAGTTACACCTATATACTGGGTTGCAAAGCAGAATTTATACATATAATGTCTGTAAAAATGCATTTTTATAATTGTGATAGCCGTAATCCCTTGGTAGACAGAAAAATGGATGTGTGCTCAGAAAGCACTGCACTGACGCCTGGTCGCATGGTGCACCACTCTGTCTGAAGTGGGACAGTGCCACCCTGGATGGCGTTATTGATGCCTGTGGGGCTCCGTGTCAGAATGATCAGTAAGATGGAAAAAAAACGAGTAAACATTGCTGAGATTGACTGAGAAATGAGAAATCAGACTACTCTGAAGTTCATTGATTTAAGCCAAACGTCCATGAGAAGTACAAAAAAAGTTCCACCTGTTAAATTTTTGCTCTGCTAATTATATTTAATTTATATATAACTTCCACATAACTTCCAAGTTAGTGCCGGTGCTTGTGGTCAACCAATCAGCAAGCTTTCGCTGTAAGCGCCAACCAGTCAGCAAGCTATAGCTGTAACTGTTAACCAATCAGCAAGCTATCACTGTAAGCACCAACCAATCAGCAAGCTATGTCTGTAAGCGCCTCCCCAGCAATTTGTGATTTGAACAAATAGTACCTAGTCTAACTGCCTCAGAGGACCTGCAAGTTCCTTAGGTGTGAACACCACAAAAGTTCCTGGTTCTAGACAAAGGTTCTGGTTCCCGAAAAAAGTTCCTGTGGTGTGAAAGTGCCAAATGTGATGTTCATACCAAACCCATGATACAGCGTTTGTATTATTAAAGGTGAATCACACAACTAGGTGACAAAGGTCACTTTATCATTACCCATGGTAGAACGTACTGACATGAGCATAGTGGAAGTTATACAATTGCATTTAAATTAGCAATATGGGCAAGTGTGCAGATTTGATTTTACTGATGTTTATTAGCACGCATGGGCGTGTGCAGAGCCCCACTACCCTCGATGAATGGAATGGAAGAATTGGCAGTGATAGCAATCAATGACCACCAGCAAAGTAAATAGGAAAAACAATGTCAGAACAGAGTATGGAGGGAGAGCGAGGGGCGGCAAGGTATTCCGGGTGCTGCTGACAGCTGTCAGGAGCAAGCTGAAGCCAAAGGCGAAAGGGCTGCGCCTGTGAGTGAGTGCAGCCAGGAAAGCAGTCGATCGATAGCAAGACATGCGACAGACTTTTTATTCCAGAAGGGGCAGACATTCTAAACCTCAGACGACAAAGATATATCTGCTGACTGTGACACGTGCCGTGTTTGTGGTTTCATCAGGTATAATAGCCTCAAGATGTGATGAAACGCAATGAAACTTAGGCTGCCCTCGACGGCTGTTGAGCACCAGCCTTTGACTTTGGAAGCCTACTTTAAGTCTCTCCCTCTGTGTACAGATATGGGTCTGCAGAACAAAAAGGACTCAATGTGTTACCTGTATTTAACCTAATTTTCCAAACAGAAACTGTAACAGTTGCTCACTACTGAATGCATAAATATAGAGAAGAAGAATGCATGCATATTTGGCCAGTGTGTAGATCTAGTTTTAGGAATACTGGCTCTCTGTTTTTGGGAGGGTGGGGTCAGCCGATCCAAGGTCTCCCAGCATCTTACTCCCGTCCAGAAGGCAGTTTCCTCTGCTGTGCTGCAGTGTGCTGCAAGCATGTAACAAAATGTACCGATTGAAATTTAATTTTTAATAGTGGTGTCAGGCATCGAGGCTGTTTTCCAAAATTGTTGAAATCTATGTTTCTAGGATACAAAACACCGGTAGAAATGGGGGGTTTGGCCCATCCCGTGTTCGGTAAGATGTCTGTACATGTACACATTGGAATTAAACTCGATCTTCAAACTGTCAGCGACACAAATGAGTGTGTGTATACAGTAATAATGTTCTGAGTACTATTCAGCAATCTGTCTGTCATATGGGAACCCTTTCCACATATTGATGCTCCAGCCATGCCAGCCTGATTGGCTGCTTGCTCTGTCGCGTCCAGGCGACAGCCAATGGAGTCGTGCGGTGGCCGATATCAGCTTCCAGTTAGCCTATATCAGGGGTGGCCAGTCTTATCCAGAAAGGGCCGTTGTGTGTGCACGTTTCCAATGCAACTCCCAAATTAGATTGCTCATTAGAGGACTGATTGGCTGTCAATCAGTGCTCACACCTGAGTTTGAACAGCTGACCTGAAGGCTGTCCTAAAAACCTGCATACACACCGGCACTTTGAGTATGGGATTGGCCACCCCTGACCTAGATCAACTGATGGGATGCATCACATTGATTCAGGTGAAGAGTCATTACCTGCTAGGGTTGAGAACCTGCTAGCGTGGAGAGTGCATTCTCCCTCTCACCTTGCTTTCTTCATTCATTGTCCCATGTTGGACTTTCCTTAAAATAACAATGCTTTTTGAAGCGCACTATTATTAAAACTGGCACCAAAGGCTTGGGCCCTGGGTCCAGCTCCCACACCATGCTTGTGGATTAATTAGCGGTTCAGCGGCGAGCCCTGTCAGAGACCAGGTATCTCCAAGGGGAAGCTGGAGAGACCGGCTATTGATCAGGAGTGGAGAGCTGGCAGGGGCTCGCTCAGGGGGGGCAGGCGAGTTCCGGAGTCCTGTCTGTATGAATGGGCTCCCTTTGAATCACAGGGGGCTGTTTCAGCTGGGGGGGGGGGGGGTTTGTGGTCGACGGCTTTCTGCCAGCTCATCAGAAACACATTCTGTAGCTGGCTAATGCATGTGAAAAGCAGTCATGATGGGGAATGATTTCATTTCTCCTTTATGGTATAAGTACCTAAAATTTACTTTCTTACATATGGTGTCCTTTATTGATTTACATAAAATGCCAGCATTTCTCAGTTGCTAAAATAAATCTGTGCTGAATTATTCCTGCGTAATTTTTATGTCCTGGGCAGTGAATAAATATGAGGATCTTCAGCACTGCCCTTAGTGTGAGGGTGTTGCCCCAGCTCAGTGAAGATCTGGAATTTCACGTAATTTCATCAACCATGGATGATTACAATGAATCACAGCCTGGCGCTTTGCCATGATGACGTTCTGCTTCATTTCAGTTTTACACTGGATATTCCAGTATCAGACAGTGTAATATTTTTATTATTACTATTATTAGGCACATTGTTCTTTGACTTTTTTGACCCTTCTGTTGTGCCTTACTCTGGTAGCGGTAATGCCAGAAATGTGCGACCCTTCCCCTCTGTGGAATTTTGCCAAGGTGGAGGGGGGAGTTGGCTTGGTCACCCTCTGTAGATTTTCTTGCGGTGACCGGTTTCGGTTATGGTTGAAATGGATTATTTCTTCTACGTTTTTCAATAGTTATAAACATGCTCTGGAAATTATCTTGCATCCCCCTCCCCCGGCAGTGTGCTTCGAGCCCAACGTACCGCTTCAGAATCTCTGTGGCAGGTGACGCTCTAATTGAAGGATATCAAACCTGGAAGGGCTGCCAGTCCACCTCAGCACGCCGTCACAGTTTGCTCTGGCCCACAGTTTGTGTGGCAGCCAGGGACGTAGCCATGGTGTCTGGCCAAAGAGTGGGGGTGTGTGCTGAGGACTGTCCCTGCAGCAGGGCATCGCCCCATCCTCTCACAGTCGAGATATGGCCACCTGGACATTGAACATTAACCCTTAACTTGGCCGATGTCTGAAGAAGCCGTCTTCCTTCCCTATTATATTACTACTGGGTGGGATAAATGCAGGCGGTCCCTAGTCCCATGTCTGACTGGGTGGGATAAATGCAGACGGTCCCTTGTCCCATGTCTGGAATCCAGCAGGGCTGGAAGTTCAGCTGATATCTATGTCCGACGTGGTCTGAAGACTGATTCCTGAGGACACTGTATGTGATAAGGGTGTGTACATGTGAAAATTACTTGGGGGTGGGGGGGAATCCATGTTACACCAACTGACTGAAGCTGTTAACGCATGTTTACCTGAGCTGTAATTTAGATAATATTTTGGGACTATATTTTCATCTTGTGTGAATCTGATTGTTGATAGTAGGTGTTGTCACCAATTTGCCACCTTTATCGTCAGAGTACCGCATAGTATTGAGAATTTAAATAAATCCCATACATAATTTGGGCAAATTTAAAAAATGTATGTTGTTGTGTGATGCTGTGTGTCTCACATAGATATGCTCATTTGCAGCAGTTTTTCTTCAATTTTTTCGCATCCACTGATCATTTTATTAGGTACTCCCGCCCCCAAGGCTTCAAACGTTTTAAAATAATTGCAGAGTAACACACAGAATAAGCGTCCATTTGCCTTATTCCCACAAATATTCCATATGATCTCGCAGTCAAAACACCACAAAATTAGACACTGAACGTGGTTTAAAATTAAATATGCACAAAGGCAAATGTGCTAAACGCCAGAAACAAAAATGTAACCGGTGTGGATATTATCACTGATGGGCGGTAAATATTCGGGGGCGTATTAGCGCGCTCATCGCCTGATCTGTTGTGATAAGAAGATCGGCTCGCCTGCCGCTGTGTACATTGTATTTTTGTGCTGACGCCGGTGAGACTGTATTTTTCAGGGCACGGTCACTTTGACATTGCGATTACTACAGAAAAAAATGCAGGGAAATCCGATCGCGACGACAGCGACGCATAAAGTCTGCGCCCTTCCCCTCCCCGTTTCTCCACCGGACTGTTATTAAGTAGCTGCCCTCCGCTTTAGATGGTATCTGCCGTCCTCCTTCTACATGATCGTGGACCAGTTCAGCGGCCCGGCTGCCCTTCATCCAGTTAGAGCTCAACAGATGGGCGCCACGTCCGTCTCCGGGCCGCATGCTGATGGAGGATAATGGAGCCGAAGACATCTCATCAGCCTGGCAGACTTCTTACATTCATGGCATAATGCTGCACTGTTATTATCATTAATTATTCAAATGCTGGATCTCACCAAATGGACCACATTAGCATTGCTAACACGGTTCTGATGATAACTAGTTATTTCCTGTGTTAGTTCTGTCTTACCCACGACGTCTCCTTTTTCACCCCCCTTTCCATTTTCCCATCTGGATAATTTGGTTTGGTGGTTGGAAGATCTGAACAGCAAGTGTGAATCGGTGGAAAGCTCTTAAAATAGCAAGCTACCATAATTTCCCCAGCAGTGACTAATTAATGTCTCAATCTTGCAGTCATTGGATAGGCATTGACACATTTGGATCTTGTCTCTTTACCCATTTAGAAACGCTCCAAAAAGCACCTCTCCCTCGTCTTCCTCATTGACCTGTTTAATTTAGACTTTGGCAAAGAGTTTGTACATCACATGCTGGAAGAGATTTGCAGAGTTAATCTGTTTATCTAGTTGTACAAAAAAAACACTACTCCATACTGGAATTTGTTTATAAAATGTCCTTGTTTTAGGGACGGTTCACTATATGTCCTGGATTAAACTGGCTTTCAAACTGACACCGTTAAAGGTTTCATTCCGAACAGATCTGGATTGAAAACTACAAAGGAAATTTCAATGACAATGTATTCATGACATTTCCATTCTGGACTGCCTGCCTTTAAATGAAGCGGATGAATTTGACCGTCTTAAAAGGACGTGTTTGCACACTATTTTCTTCTGATTGGATGTTAATTTAAAGCTGACTTATACACAGTAGATAATCTGCTTTCCATCCATGGTAAATCGGGTGTGCTAAAAATCAGGGACATGAACGGAACCGAAAGTCCCTCCTTCGTGCCCTCATCCGTGCACCAGTCTGTCATTCTGCATGATGAACGGGGAGATTTAATTCCCTTTCTTTAGATCATTATTGATTCAGAGAGGAGGGTTTTTTCAGCCTTCAGTGTTTTGCTGGGCTGGTCAGCGCCTGGGATGCTGAAGCCGATTTGGGAATGATTGCCGGCCTTATGGCTAACCCCAAGAGTAAATCAATAAAGTGACATTTTAATTCCAATATTCCTCTCGCCTAAAATGACCCTTAACCCGCAGCTTCTTTGAAGTTCCTAACGCAGATTCTTGCTTCGCCCTATCGAAACTGCAGCAGTCAGTGTGGACTGTGTGTTTGTCAATTTATTGAATTCGGAGTGGTCTTGCTTTGTTTGGGTTTATTGCATTTGTTGTGTTTCTGCCCTATCTTAGTTGGGCAGAATGACATCATTACCGCGCACCTCTACAGTTGGGAAGGTGTCGCTCCACTGTACTGTTCTGCCTCACTGTGCTGTGTAACTGTGTGCATGGCGTAAGACCGTTGAGTTGAGCAGTGTGACACGGTACGGTCTGGCTGGACAGATCCCTCCTCCTCCTGTTTTTATTGCTCACCCCTTGCACCTTCTCTCATTGGCCTAGCGGGAAAGGTTCATGGCAGTTTCTGTCAGGCTTGTGAGTATTAGAGATCAGTGCGTTTATTGTTCAGGCAAGCGACTGCCCTGCTCATTTTCCATGTTTCCGAACGATACTGTGACAGTAATCGCTCCATCTTCTGTGGGTTTGTTAAGCCTTGTTGGACGTCCATCCGTGAGAGCGGCATCAGTCACTGTGGACCTACAAATAGGAAAAACGCTGCTTCTTCTGTTGTGGTAATGGGTGATGTGATTCCTATATGTTTATGTCGGCCTAAGCTTTGAAGTTTGAAAACTAAATTAATGATTTGTCAAGGTAAACACGGCATACAGGTACATCAGTGGTGTTTTTAAAGATGGATGCTCGTGTGGCAGCCCGGCCTTGCCTGTGTAGTTATGGAGGATGGCTCTGTGGATGGTACCTGGCAAGATTATTTAAGTACATTATCCAGTAAACAGAATAGCAGTTTGGTTTATAGTTGTGGTTACTGGTGGCTTTGTTTGAGTGTCGGGTGCACATGCTAATTTAATGTGACAGGTAAGGCTTAGCATTAGCGGAGGGCTCCTGTGTTTGGACACAGGAGGGGCAGAGGACTGTTTCTCAGGCACCGGCCCCCTCTCCCAGATGCTATTGCTTCCCCTTCTGTTGACATATTGCAGTAATGACTCCCCAGCCTGCCACCCCATCCGTGCACCGGGTTTGACGATTGGGATCACGCAGGGGCAGGCCAGCACACTCAGTGAGCAGTTATGCTCACGGTTATGTGAGGAGGTGGCGTGAGACAGTGCAGGAGGCCTCTACACACAGGCCTCTCAGAGCCGCACGTTCACTGCTCCATTATCAGCTACTGAGATAGAGCCATGCAATACTGTACCAATGGCTGCCAAAAAATGGTATTTGAATTATCATTATATTGGCATTAAACTATAATTTTGTCTGTCAATGCACATTAGCTTAGCCATTTCAAAACCTCTCTGAATGTCACCCCAGGCTTTGCAGCGACCTCCCAGTATGCCTTTTTTATTTTTGTTGAGTTTAGCTAATCAAAACATTATCAAGTTACTTAACTAATTAAGCTAGCATGGAATGGCTGAGGTGCCCCTGAGGAGATGTTCGGGAACTGAGGAAGTGTTCTTCTAGCCATCCTACAAGATGTCAGTAACTTTTTGGAGAACAGAATGAATTATATGTATATATGTATATTTATTTAAATACAGATGCCGCATATTGTCACATTTCCAGAAGTGTCCTTGTTAATTATGCATCGGTCAGCCCTGTACTCTGATGGTGTTGTTATGTTTCCTCTGTGTTTGGCTTTTTTTGGTGTATGTATGTCTCTGACTGTGACAGAGGGTCTAAATCGCACTTTGAGTCATGCAGGCCGCTTTGAAGGTGGAGCTTGTGACCTCCGGCAGCAGTGTTCTGTGAAGCCTCGCTGCTGTCCCATCAGACCACGTCTCTGCGTTCCACTCTGGCTGCCTGTTCCATCCCTTCACCTCTTTCATGGAGGGTTTGAGGGTCTTCTGTGAAGCCTCACTGCTGTGCCATCAGGCCGCGTCTCTGCGTTCCACTCCGGCTGCCTGTTACATCCCTTCACCTCTTTCATGGAGGGTTTGAGGGTCTTCTGTGAAGCCTCACTGCTGTGCCATCAGGCCGCGTCTCTGCGTTCCACTCCGGCTGCCTGTTACATCCCTTCACCTCTTTCATGGAGGATCTGAGGGTCTTCTTCCCCTCCCTGCAGTTCCAGCACAGGCAGAGCCTGCTCCTTTAAGAAAAGGAAGAAAGTTAATGTCCGATGTCTTATCATTCTCTGTAAAAACCCAAGAATCACAAAGGTGGTCTGTAATTTGCATGAGAATAGACTGTAATTGTATGGGCAATGTTCAGTCGCAGAGACCATTAAGGGACAGAGAAATTCCGCAGACTGACACTGAAATGGGCTGTGAGCTTCTTCCAGTGCCACAGAACCTTAACCAAAAACAAACCCAAAAGCTCTTGTCGCTCGGAAGAAAAATAAGTCTAAAAATAGGCCTGTGAGTGTTTCTGAATCCTGCTGGTGGTGTGTGCTTTGTGGACGCGTCCTCATGATGAAGGGCCACGGTGGCTCCCGGAAACGGGATTGATCTTTACAAGCCATGAATAAAAAATGTGGAACTTCTCTTTTTTTAGCGGACTTTCTGCAGTGAGCATCACCATTTTCACAGATTAGGTGCCAGACACACAGGAATGCTGGCAAGGTTAATGTGTGAGCCTGCGTGTGATGACATATCCTAACTAGAGGACTACCTCCAGTTACGTTATTGCACTTCAGTTTTTTATGTACATATTTTTCATGTTGGCAACTCGTTGCCATTGCCAACAGGCATCGTTCTAGGTCCAGTACAGATTTTGTACACAGGGTTCCGCCCTGACCTTGCAGAAGCCCTTGAAAGAATTTACATTTAGAATTCCATTTTAGCCATAACTGAATTTAGAATATACAGAGAAGCTATTAAACTGTTAAATCACCGCTAAGAAAATTCTTTTTATCTTCCTACTGGTTAATGCATCCTCCTCACCACAGGTAACCTAACTAATTGAAATTGTGTTTACCTGCTCCATTACTTATTTGCTATTTTTAGTGCACATTCTGTAGACCGGCTGGTAGGGACCTCATAAGCTTCAGGACTACCTCACAGTTACTGGGTGGAGCTTCCCACATTTTTCCTTAATCCTAAAATAAGGGGGATGTGTCAAATGAAGCATCAGCAGATGTTCCTGGAGAGTGTCGGGATCCTCTGTACCGGTAGTGGCATAGAATGGCGATATGTGGCGCTGAACGGAGATACGCGGCGCTGAATGGTGATACGCGACGCTGAATGAAGATACGCGGCACTGAATGGAGATACGCGGCGCTGAACGGCAATGCGCGGCACTGATTCATTTCTTGTTTCCGCGTCCAACTCCTTCTGATTAGTGCAAGATTATGAGACCACACACTATGAAGGTCGGGTCGTCCATTGTTTCCGGATTCCGGTCACAAGCGCTCAGAGATGCCGCCAGTGTTTGTCATTTCACGATAAATCCCCCTTCCCCGCCCCAAGGTCCCTTTCTACAGACTGTCCAGCAGGGGTCAGGCTTTGCTCCGTGTAGTGATTTATTGAGAAAAGAGTTTCGAAGGGCTAAGGGCAGGTTCCTGCCAGCAGAGACGTGACTTTCTCAGTTTTTGCTTTTTATCTTTAATCAGTCATGTTTTTTGCAGGAGAATTATGGCTGCAAATGTTGATTAGTAAAATAATAAAAACGTTGTATCGGGGTAGATGAACTGATCATATTTGCATCAATTAATATGTATTCTATGCAATACGTTATACTTATTTTTATCTATTGTTTATCTATTTATATCTACCTCTGGGAAGTTTAGTAAGATATTGCAGAATATATAAGATGTCAGCCCTGACAGAGAGTGACAGGCTGACACCTCTGTTATGGGGCTGTGATGTCTATTACTTTTTCTCGATAAGTTGCCATTTTCTGCAGCTGGAGCTGCCTTATTGTATTACATTAGGTGACTCGCGCCACTGTTCTGTCGGTGGCAGTGTGCGTCCTCTCTGATGTCGACTCCCCCTAGTGGCCGGCTGTCTGTCACTGCTGCCTCGGCATTATGTTCCATGCAGCGAGGTGTAACTAATCCCTGAGGTTTATCTTCTAAACATCAGTTACGCGACGCACGGCTCCTTAGTATCATGTAAGTCATTAGTGTGGAACTGGTGAGGCTGTGATTGGTTTCTCGAGGTCTCTGTGGAAATGAAAATGGCCGCGAGGTGGACCAGCACACTGGCCAATTAGCCGTACCGTGGTCTGTCAAGAGGAGCTCATGATGAAAAGAGCAGTGTGTGTAGTTCTGTCCCAGATAGTTGGTTCTGTGGGGCATACTGCTTCTGCAGTGTCAGTATGTCAGGTCCGTAGTATTCAGTGATTGGTGGCTTATTGTGGAGCCGGCACGGTGGCAGCAGAACGAGAGCCGTGGTAAGCTTAGCAAGGGGCCAGGCCGAGCCTGAAGCCCCGAAGCTGCCCCACAAGGCTGGCCACCTGTCCCCAGCGTGAGAGTCAAATGCCCAACCAATCCCCGGCTTCTGAGGCACCAGTGACCCAGCCCTTGCTCCTGGGTTCCTCCGCGAGCTCGAAGCTGACCCCCAGAACATGAGCAGCTCCTGCTGGATCTCTCCTGAGCAGCATGCTGTAGCCGGTGAGGCCAGGAACATGGCTGCCCGGCATGTCAGTGTGGATTAAATGTTCCAGGGGTTCGGAGTTTTGCCATACGGGGAATTCGGTAGACATTCGTTTGCAGTGATCATTCCTGAGTAAAGTTTTGTATGATGAGAGATAAGGTGTTATCCAGTCTAAATATGTGATTTTATTGCACTTCTTTAGGGGGTTTTATATATGCCACACATCAGGGGTCTCCAACTCTGGTCCTGGAGAGCTATTGTCTGGTTGATTTTCTTTCTTGCCGGACTTCTGGTGAGCCACACCTGTTCTCAGGTAAATACCAGGACCTGGTGTGGCTCATCAGAAGCCAGGTAGGATCTCCAGGACCGGAGTTGGAGACCCCTGGTCTACATTAATGGATTTGCAGTCAGAGGAAAATCTGGCCACAGTTTGAAAGGAACTGATTTGCTTTGTTTAAAATACCATCCATTACTGCTCTGCTTCTGTATCAAATTATACTGCATGGTGGTTTGTACCTTTCACCAAATGCATGGCACTTTGGTAACAGAATTACCTTTGCTGTACAACTGACCATTTGCAGTGTTACACAGGGTCACTGTAGCACTGTCAGCACCCATGGAGTCCCTGTGCTACCTGGGATAGGCTGTGGCTTCACTGTGACCCTCTACTGGACAATAAGCGGTATGAATGAATATGAATGGATGAAGCAGTATGGATGAATATTTGCAATAAAATACTGCAGTCATGCATTGTATTATTGTAGAGGTGAATTATACAACATACGAGTCAGTGTTCTAAAATGCTGAAGAATATTCTGTTGTTGTGAGGGTTAGTTTCCCGTAGTGGATTCCATTGGTTTGTGCCTTAGAGTAATAAACTTCATGGTGTCTAATTAGTCATGCTGCGAATCCCATTATAAGTTGGTGTTCGATCTGTGGGAATGTAGAGTTTTCTTTAAAGGTCTGGCACAGCCTCTAGGGGCCAGGCAGCCTGCATGAACATAGGGAGGTCACAGTTCACAGGTCAGGACAGTGTCTGGAAAAAGTGCCTGTCTTTTGTCATTTTTGTGACCTTACAGTTTTACTATCTTACTCACTATGGAAGAAACGTATACTATTTTGCATTATTTTGTGACATTTTCCTCCGGGAGGAAACGTGAAGCGTATGTAATGTTTCCATGGCTGTGATGTCGCCATGGTTTCTCATCGATAAGCTTCTCCCGATGTCCGCCTCTTACCCGTGCCATAGTGCCTGAGGAAACGACTTCAGAAATAGAGGGAAGACGGTGCATTGAATGTGAAGGTTAACTGGCTCCTTGTGTGGCGGCCTTGGGGATGATGAAAAGAGCGATAGATGAGTGTCCTTTGATACGTAAACGAGGTTAGCGGTTGAATGGTCAGTACCGCTGTTATGCACTGATCTTCTTGAACGATCTTTGGATGCGTTGGTCTAGAATGTGTGTAAACAAGGTCCTGGTCAGTGAATCAAACCAGAATCATGCCCACGTTATGAGTGCGTCATCAAATGCAACTCGATTTTGTGACTTTTTCCTTGTTTAACAGACATAATTTCCACCTTGGACGACTATAATTTCCCTGCCAAATGCTAAGCCAGTACAGCCTCCCCATCATGACGGAAAACAGCCATAAACTGGCTCGTTTGATTGCCATAAGCCTCACATGATTACTCTTTATCGCTCGTGTCACGCTGATGTGTCTTTTGAAGATGTCATTAGGGGGGCTTTGTTAATTAGCCCCGGCTCTGAGCCTTGTGCAAACCAGATGCCCATGATGGACATCCTAATGCTAGATCTTGCCAGTTTTTACCCCAGAAGACCAAAAAACCCCTGTATGACGCCTTAGTCGTGTTTCATATTTCTGTGAGATAGGCCATACCCTACATGCTGTACATGTGTTAAGTGTACAACATATTAATCAACAATTTCTGAAGGTTATATAAAAATGCATCTTCATTTTCTAATTATGAGAGTGAATTACTAACATTATCTACGGGATGACAATTTGGGCCTGACTTTTGCTTTGTGTCTAAATAAGTCTGTCCACACAGTGATAAGGTGGTAAGTGGAGCTGGGCAGCTAGGAGCATGCTTATCTAACGCGGCCCCCACTTTCGGGCTTTGAGCCGGTTTGACCTTGTAGGCACAGCCGCTTACCCAGGTTTTTACGGATGCCCGTGAAGAGACCAGGTCCTTCCGAGAACTTGAGAAACGTCAACAGCGAATCCTGGTGCCATGCTGGAGCACATCACTGGCCCGTAGCCCCGATGTCACCCGGGCTGGTGCCCAGCACATTCCCTGTAATCCCTGGAGTGTGCGAGTCACAGAGAAAACTGCAGAGAACCCAGGGGACCTTGTGCCTCCCATAACTCGATATGGAATTCTCAGTCCCGCAACATATCATAGCCTATGGTGAAGAGTACAGTGCAGGGGTTAGCAGTTAAGAGTGTCTTAACTGGCTCTCTGCCAATAATGTCAATAGTTGGTGATGTCACCAACATAAAAATGTCTTCTAACCTATTGTGGCGTCACCGCTGAGAGCCATGATTGGTCATTAGTTGGGGACAGTCTTAGAAAACTCACTCTTGTGCTGCATTGTAGGCATAGGTAATGACAGGCCTCTGTGCCAGGCATTGTCTTGCTTTGGGGCCTCTTTCACATGGCGGCCTGCACTTGACATGTCAAACTGTGCTTTAGTGCAGAGCTAAAGACTCGTCAGCTTGCTGCACCAGGGTCCCTGAGTGCAGCACATATTGCTATTCTCAGAACTGAAAGGAAGGAAGAGTCACCCATGACGGTTAACTCTAATACTGCTCAGCGCCTGCGTTCTACATTCTGTCCACTGCTACCCGCGCCATTCATCATTCAGGGTTGGCTTCATTATAAGATTAAATATGAATCTGTGTTTTACATTTTATTAATCAAAAGGGGAAAAGAGAAGATTTCACTTTTAGCTCAGTGCTCTTAGCCATCAACTTTGAAGGTGCACCTTAGTAACTTGAAGGTGAAGGTTTTCAGTAACTTCTGTGGTATTTTACCCCATTGTGACTTTCTGACGCCATTCATACATCCCAGTATATTTCTGTACTACAGCAGGACCGGTCCTGAGACTATGCTGCCCCTGCTCCACGTTGCACAAGTTTTGTCTACATCATTTGAGAAGTGTCAGCCAGGTTGGTGCCAACAGCATAGACCTAGCAGTGCAGAATACTGCAGGCCCAGAGCTGCCACGGTTATATTAACCCATGGGGCCAGTCTGTGAGCTCCAGGCAAGGCTAGGAAGCAGGGTGCCGTTTTTAAGTATGGTGGCTGGGCCACTTGGCGGAGATGATGGACGTCTCGGGGATCGCTCTGCAGGGTCCAGATAAAAGTCAGACTCTGAGGGAGCTGCCAACAAAGCTACTCCGATGTGCCCATCAGCCGCTTATAAACTCGGCCAGCCGAGAGGCCTGCATCTGTCTGCCAGAGAAATGGGGTGATCCTCACACCGATCCCCTCCCCGCTACTGTTTAGATGCCTGGTACCTTCCAAGTTTCCTTGGTTTCCGTTTGATCTCCGTTGAGAGATTCCATCCAATCAGCTGTTAGCTACATGTGAAAGGGGGCGGGACCTTGTCACTTCCTGGTCACCGCCCCCTAACTCTGAGGCCAACCCGCTGTCCAGAGGCGACCTGATCTGCTGCACTGCTTTTGCCTTAACCTGTAATGTGTGACAACCGCACCGCCCGAGAAATGTTGCATCAACTAAAGTGAGTTGGCAGCCTGGCTCTGGGTGTGCTGTCTCTGGGTGTGCTGTCTTTGAGATCAAAGCGCTGGGGAATGATGCCACTGATGATCGTGCTCTTTTTTCGAGGTGTGTTAAAGTCTCGTGAGGTTGCGTGGAAGTAAACAAGCTAGTTAATCCGCAAAGAGAAGCGAATTTTGGCTGCCGAAGCATTTTGTGTGTTTCACAGTTTAGTATGCTTGTCATGACCAATAAATTAGCATGTTTATTTCACCACGCAAAGGGAAAAATGACGTTCCTTTTGTAGTCTTCATGGATCCTGTCCAAAGGAATTCGCATGTATGCATACTATGTTCTTATGTCTTCATATATGGTGTCTGTTTGAATGGCCAAGTTTCCTCTTTACTGTTTCGTCAGAGCAGTAGCAGGCTTTTTGCCGTCATGTGAATAAGCTGCAGTTCTCTGCGTGGAGTGGAGCCTGTGCTGGAGGCTTGGCATCTGCTTCAAGGCTGCTCTCTTTGCTACTCCTTCCTGTGTCAGTCATGGTTTACGGGGACTGCACTGCTGCTTCACATGCTGACCGCTGGATGAGGGCGGCACAATGCAGTCTTTTTAAACTTTGCTTTCCCTTAAACAAACAGATCGACTCCATGAGCCAGAAGACCTACAGATAAACAATGTGTTTTCTTTCTAAGTCCTTGTAAAGATATAGTAGGAAGATTATATTAGTAATATTTAAATGTAGAGATTTTAAACTTTAATATATGTAAGGAAAGAGATGCCAGTCCGTCATGTATCCCACACACAACAAAAGACAACCTACTTCAGCCAGGAGTGAGAACTGAGCCCACAACCTTGGAGACATGAGGCTCGCATTGCCAAGTGAACCACCCCTCCATAAATGCTTTTGGCGTCTCCATACTTAATGGAAGTCACAGATAAATTAATTTTGTGTTAATTACACATTTTGGGAGTTCTGTGGACCACAGCAAAAAGGACAAGTTTGCCATTAATGAAAACACTTAGTTACAAAGTGTATAAAGGTCAGATATATAACAGAACCAGTATATAATTTAGCAGCATACATGCCTACATGCCTGTGACCATGACTGGGATGTCATTGAGTTTAAATCTCCATGAAAGTGTTTTTTTTTATCAGCTTTGCGTAACCAAATAAAGGCTTTTCGTGTTGCGTCTTTGTGTCCTGGTGATCATTGTTTGCTTCGTTGTTAACATGCATCCGTTGTACCTTTAGCTTACGTTAAATCAGCAAGGGGAAGGCAATGTATGTTGCAATCTGTTGCTCTCCAAACTGTTCTCTGAATAATTATTTGCTTTCCCTCATAATGAGGTGAAGAAAAGCACATTAATGTTACATAATGCAAATCTTTCCTTCCTTTTTCCACCAAATGATAAGCAAATAATCTGTTTTGAAATAAATGGTGCTAAACCTGGACCTCCACGTAAGGCATAAGAAAATATGTATACTTTATATTTTATTTTCGTTCTATGCTATTATTGAATTGACGTCCTATCCATGTTGTCCTCTGTCTTGTGCACTGTGCTTCTTGGGACAGGCTACAAGCTTAATGTGACCCCATGTAGGGTAAGCAGTTAAGGATGAATTATATTACATTATTATATTCAAGACAACCAGACATCTGTGGAAATGATTTTTTCGACCTTGAAAACACTCGCTTTTCCTGGACGATTTTCGCCCACGGATAAGCACAGGTGTGGGTTAGTTGTGCGTAACCGTCGTCTCTGTTCCCTGTTTACACATTTGTCCTCTCTATAGCTGTAGCTACGGGCAGGGCGCGCGGTCACGCGGTCACGCACCCGTCCTCGCGGACACGCCGTAATATCAGAGTTGCCAGCTCTGGTCAGCTACCTGGAGGGGGATTTTCAATTTCAGGCCATGCATTTACATGTATGTAACAGTTGTATTACATTGTAAATAGTCTGTAGGGTTTGCAAACTACCTCAGCACTTCTGATACAGTAATTTGAGGTTTATAATGGAATCATATAGATTTGCCGTAAGATTTCACGCGTGAGAGTCTGAAAGCGTGACTGTCACGCCAGATGAGTGAGAGCTGGCAGCCCTGCGCTGTTGGCGAGCTCGTTGCCCGCGTTCGATCTGTCTAATATGAAACCTCATGCCCCCCACGGAGATTATTAAGGAGGAAATTATGCCGTTATCATCACGTGGCCCAACCCCCTAATTTCTGTCTTCCATAATCATTTTGGAAGACACCTTTACATGTAATTTAGAAGCCTTAATATAGTTGGCTTTAAAACATTTTTAAATTGTGATGAAAATAGAGTAAGCGTTTTTCCCCGCGAACCTCCCCGGGGAAGAGGCGCACACTATAACGGAAGCCGCAGATGCTCTGCGGTGACCCCTATTTGTCAGACGCATCTCCAGTCCAGCCTCAGATGCTGTTTTGGGGAAATTATTCTCCAAAAACATGGAAGGTTTCCAGGTAGGACAGGCAGTGGGCACCAGTTTCTGCAAATGGTGCTGATTTTTTTTTTAGTATTTCCCTAATGATGAGAAAATTATTTCCCAAAGCAAAATCCAAAAATCTGCTTATTCCAGGGTGAGACACATTATGCTTGTTTGCAGGCATGTGCAAAGCCTGCCTGCGGGTTGCATGCATGGCGGCATTGGCGGGGCGCGGCCAAGGCTGCAGCGCACGAGTGTGCGAAGGGCCGGGAGCCGACGGGGATGCTGGAATGCAGTTGCGCGGCTTAGTGAGCACGTGTCATCCTCAGTGCTGAGTCTGCACCGCTCATAATGTACCATTGAGTTGCCTTGCTGGCACTTTTGTCCTAAATTATACGCATAACGAGCATTTGTGACCTGCTACTCAGAACCTCGTGCACGTTGCTCACACTCACAACTAGGAGCCTTTTGCTTGTCCAGACCCCAGTAGATGACTGGTTCTAGCACTTTCCAGCTGGTGATTGCACACTTGTCACAAGTGGGTCCTCCAGGACACCGGGACGAGTGCCTTATATGGCCCCAATGGACACTGCACTGTAGGGCAAAGGGTTAGCCCCTCCTACCTTCGGAATGAGGAATTCTGGGATTAAAATGCCACTACGTTCCTTTTAACTCTGTTCTACCCCATACACCCACCAACCTGGCTGCATTAAATAGTTGCATTATTCTGTAACAGTACTACGATTATCTCTTATGTGTAACTTTTGAAAGTGCTGTCCGTTTAATTACTTCATTTATTTAGCGTTGGCTCCATTTTTTTCTATTCATTTATTTTTTTAGTTTTTTACGCAAATTCTGATCTCTCTGTAAAAGTTTGCCCACCAGGTTATGCTGTGGCTGATTATTGAGTGGGCCGCTGTGTACCTCTGAGCCCATAAGGAAAGGTACAAAAAACAGTATCAGAGAGTGGAAAAATATATGGCAGTGTGTCCTTACACCTGAAGCACACGGCTCAACCCAAGTCAGGTTTGTGTAAACAAAGGAAGCAGGCACCCTGCTTCTGTTTCCAACTGAGACTGTGTCTGCTGTGGCCCTGCCTGCATCCTGGTGCTAGAATGTTCCTCAGCTCTGGGGCGGGCAATAGACGTAAATTGATTGACGCACACATTAACACTGGGTGTTTTTGTTGGGAACATCAAAGTGCATCTCCCGCCGAAGGGGTGTCAGATAGCAGTAGGAGACACAGCTGTCACTTGCAGATAAATAATTTTTTAATTATTCTTGGAAACTGTAATCGATCAGGTGGATTAGGATTTTAATGTGCTTGTTAATTGTTTATCATTGGGCTTTTCGGTCTTGATGCAGGTCTGCCTTCCAGAGAGTGAGATATCCTCTGACATTAAGAAATGGGAGGTGAATAGGGGTGTAGTAACAAAATCATGGTTAATGTTGGAATTAGAGGCTTGTTCTGTTAAACAGCACGGGACGGAGCTCCAGAATTAGAACAATGGCTGATAATGCAAAAACTCTGGAATGTGTCACAGGTGTTACTCACTAAGAGGTTTGGGGGGGGGGGGGGGGGGAATGACCACTCTACCATTTCATGAATAATGGCATCCTGTGGCGATCTCTAAAAATCCAGAAAAAAAAATTCCGATCAAACGCTGCTGTAATTAAATACTGTGTTTCTCAGCGATGTGGAGCTTGTTTCACAGAACGTTTTGTATTTATGCCAGGTCAGCTCCCTGGCCTAAAGAAGGATCAAATCCCATTGTGCCAAGCTACTGTTATAAAGCCAAGGCTTGTAACACTCGATTCCCACATCACCGCGGGAACCGTTGTCCTGTTGTCAGGGTACATATGGCCGGCCTCTCGAACGATAATGTTAGCCGTTGACAGATGGCCGTGCTGGGACACCACTGAAGAAGGTTATCGCGACTGCGGGCTCGCGGGGCGCAAAGACACAGGCGGCGTCTCACAAATTAAACGGGCCTTTACTCATGACTCATTAGGCTGGCGGGACTCTGCCGGAACTCTGCTGGACTCTGGCAGGACCCTGGGGTGACCAGCCCGAGCCCCAGAATCAGGGTTTTGCCGTCCTCTTTATTTGCTGATGATGGGAACAGAGTTAACGTTCTACACTCTTCAAATGTAGTTTTCAGTCTCTATTTATTTTTTGGAATAGAATGCGTGTAACAGTTTTAATCTATTATGGAACGTAAAAATAATAGTTTATTATTATTATTATTATTATTATTATTATTATATTATTATTATAAGACGGTCCCCGACTTACGACTGGGTTCTTCGTCAAAATGGACACGTTAGAATAGAACAATCGCACTGACTTTGTTGAGGCGGGGTGGTTAATTTCTTTTGTAAAAGTCCGTCTGTAATTACCGGTCATAGTGTGTCATGCCAAATCAAATCGTAAAATTTCAGCACACTTGTGGTGTCTCGCATTTTGGTTGTGCATGGTAGCTATACTGCAGTGGTAATTTAGCTACGAGGCAGTCACGTCTACCGGCCTAGCCAGCTAAAACGCGTGGGTGACATCCCGATTGCTTAAACAGAGTGATACAAACAAATGCAGGAGGATGGGCGTGTGTCCTGGGGGAGGTGGCGCAGGCGGTGAGGGGCGGAATTCTGGCGGCTTTTCAGGTCTCATGTGGTGGCGGAGTTTTGGACTGGTGCCTGTTTTGAAGATAAGACTGTGACGGTGCCTGGGGATGGTGCTCTTGGGGCTGGGGGCGGCTCTGGCTCTGACACGGATGAGGGAGAATGGAGCCTCTCTGCCAAGTCGGCTTCTGGCTGTGCTGTCTGAGGGGCGCATTGGGGGCTTCAGTTTGTGTGAGGGCAGCGGGCACCCCTCTGCAGGCCCCCTGAGCCTCTCCTGAAGGATGTTATATTTATTCTTCTTGATTCTACCGCAGGCAGGCACTGCGTCCGCAGTTATAGGCGGGCCCGGCGTCAGTGCTTGCAGGCCGGTGTGGTGTCAGTGCTTACAGGCTGGTGTGGTGTCAGTGCTTACAGGCGGGCGCGGTGTCAGTGCTTACAGGCAGGCGTCAGTGCTTACCAGTGGGTGCGGCGTCAGTGCTTATGGGCCGGTGTGGTGTCAGTGCTTACAGGCGGGCGCGGCGTCAGTGCTTACAGGCGGGCGTCAGTGCTTACAGCTGGGCGCAGCATCAGTGCTTACAGGCCAGTGTCGCGTCAGTGCTTACAGGCGGGCGACAGTGCTTACAGGCTGGTGTGGTGTCAGTGCTTACAGGCGGGCGTCAGTGCTTACAGGCTGGTGTGGTGTCAGTGCTTACAGGCGGGCGTCAGTGCTTACAGGCCGGTGTGGCGTCAGTGCTTACAGGCGGGCGTCAGTGCTTACAGGCTGGTGTGGTGTTAGTGCTTACAGGCGGGCGTCAGTGCTTACAGGCCGGTGTGGCGTCATTGCTTACAGGCGGGCGTCAGTGCTTACAGGCTGGTGTGGTGTCAGTGCTTACAGGTGGGCGTCAGTGCTTACAGGCTGGTGTGGCGTCAGTGCTTACAGGTGGGCGTCAGTGCTTACTGGCGGGCGTCAGTGCTTACAGCTGGGCGCATCATCAGTCCTTACAGGCCGGTGTGGCGTCAGTGATTACAGGCTGGTGTGGTGTCAGTGCTTACAGGCGGGCGTCAGTGCTTTCTGGCCAGTGTGGTGTCAGTGCTTACAGGTGGGCATGGCGTCAGTGCTTACAGGCCGGTGTGGTGTCAGTGCTTACAGGTGGGCGTCAGTGCTTACAGGCTGGTGTGGTGTCAGTGCTTACAGGCGGGCGTCAGTGCTTACAGCTGGGCGCATTGTCAGTCCTTACAGGCCGGTGTGGCGTCAGTGCTTACAGGCTGGTGTGGTGTCAGTGCCTACAGGCGGGCGTCAGTGCTTACAGGCCAGTGTGGTGTCAGTGCTTACAGGTGGGCACGGGGTCAGTGCTTGCAGGCCGGTGTGGTGTCAGTGCTTACAGGTGGGCACAGCGTCCCCTCTTACAGGCAGGTGTCCCCTCTTACAGCACCAGTGTAATAAGACCGTTACAGGTGTTCTGGGGTAAACGTCAGAGTCGCTCGTCACTCCTGCCTGGCGTTCTCTGGCTGACCTTATTCCGACGCATTTTCCTTTCTGGTTTTGTTTGCTTAGACTCTGTATGTGCCTGTTGGCCAGGCTGTTCTCGCTTGGAGACCCCACTGTGTCCCAGGCAATGCACTGACATGCCCTTTGGTCTGTCCTGGCTGCTTGCGCCGAGACTAAACTGTTTTTTTTTTTGACAGATATTGATTAAATTTGATGGTGAAGCCTTATTTTACAGATAGATAACTGGGTTTTCAGATTATACAATAATGTACAAAAACCTGCTAAATTAATGAGCGAAGGCTCAATCAGAGGCTGACTGATCCCCTAAAATAGACTGCCATTGTTGTGACCGGGCTGCGAGCCAAAAATCACACTGGTGGTCAGAATGTGCTGGGTTCAGATCCCAGGAGGGAGCCTTAATGCCGTTAAACACTGGGCTCTGTATGCGGCAGGAAAGATGAGACATCATCACGCCGGAATCTTTATCAACCCCCAACCCTGGACGTGTGAGACAACAGTTCAGGCAACTGAGCCAACAGCCTACTCTATGTACACAGATAATCTTTGTTAATTGCTACTATTGACTCTGTCTTGCATAGAGTCACCATTCCTTATTGGTTTTTGTAAGTGTCTTTCAGAGTGTGAATCAGTTACACGAACAAAATACTCCCCACTGTATTTTAATGAAATTTGTATTTAAAGGTAAAATCTGTGTGCCCTGCAGTTTAATATCATATGCTAATGATGATTATCCACTTTCTGGGCTATTTCAATATTAAATATATATAAATAAGTTACAAATAATTATGAAGGATATGCAAATGTAGCTATTGGGGGGATGCAGTCTGAACTCACTGATTTTTTACCTTCGCTCAGTAACTGTAATTTCACTACATTAAGGCCAGCTAGAGGAGAGCTTCCTGTTTGCTCTGTGATCAGTCTGCCTGTGTTCGAATAAAAGCCTTGCATTGGTCTTGGGGAGTCATGCGATGCTGGTCTGTACACCCTAGCCGAAGGCTGCAGATGCAGAGTGAGCACTCATCCTCAACGGGCAGATGACACGTGGCTATGGAGCGCTGCCGACTTGGAACCATTGACTGGGGGGGGGGGGAGGGG
>JAODKL010000123.1:0-11272 GCA_026780765.1 Petrocephalus schoutedeni
ACGCAGAGCGCAGACATGCAGAAAGCAGACATGATGCGGGAAGCATAGACGCAGAGCGCAGACATGCAGAAAGCAGACATGATGCGGGAAGCATAGACGCAGAGCGCAGACATGCAGAAAGCAGACATGATGCGGGAAGCAGACGTGCAGAAATCAGACATGCAGAAAGCAGATGCGCAGGCAGCTGACGTGTTTGATGCCGTCCGTCTCCGTGGGGGAGCCCACAGCAGCACTGTCACGTCCTGCCCGTCATGTCCGCCTGACCCCCCCGCCTCCTCCCTGACGTGGCCCTGATGAGCCGCGTCTGTTAGTCTTTGTGTCGCCTGTTTGTCTCGTCACCCCCAGGCCAGTCACTGATGTGGCTCCTCTTCTCTGCCCGCGTCCTTCCCCAGTACTCGCCTTCTCCTTTTTGTTTCCTGCCCCTGATCAGTTTGTTTGCCAGCTGGCTCTGTCCCGCATGTCGTGACACACTGTGGGTCTGCGGGCGCCTTTCCAGGCTCCTCTGGACTAGCAGGATGCCACCACTCTGTGTAACACCTGGTTCAGAGGCAGGGGGCGTGGGGTTGATGCTGAAAAGCACAGACCAGTAAATCACCCAGACTCACCTCACCAGTGTTAACCTCCTCAGTCCAGGTGATGATGTTAGAATTCAGCTTAGAGTTTAGCGCTCTGGTCACATTGATTCCACCGACATACATGGGGAGGGGCTGGAGAACAGGGAGCGGGTGGGGGAGGGCAAATCCGGAGGCGAATGTGTCCCACAAACAGACTGAATATAGCTCTATGTGCCCATCAGCGCCCCCTACAGGTAGAGGATCTGACATGTAACTGGAGCCAGTGGCCTGTGGGCAGGCTGGTGGCCGTAGATGCTCAGATCTCCCCTGTGCCAGGCCCTCCTCTCTCGGTGAAAGTGCCAGGGAGCGCAGAGCCTTAGGGTGAGTTCCCACCATTACGTGTGAGCACACACTCAGTGACGGGGCGCCGTGATTCTCGGAGGAAAGCCCAGCACACTCACTTTATTCTACTTATATAACTCAGTCATGCAAGTTCATTTGATGTTTTCATCCCAAGCAGAGTCACATTTATTTTTAACCATATATACTGGGTGTTTATTGGAGTTTTTCAGCATAAGTAAACCGCAGTGGCCACTGGGACTGGCTAACAAGTGCAGGTCCTTAGCCACTCACTGTGCCACTGAGTGCTGTAAGCATTCTGGGATACACGTGTCCATGGCAACACCTGCCTGTGATTGTGGGACCGGCTGGTCGCCGGAGAGACAGCAGCGTGCCACCTTAATTAGAAACTTCCGGAAACACACTCTGAAAGCAGGTGACGCTCCGTCTCCCAAAGCTGGTGAACCCGCCGCTGCCCCTAGAGGGTCCCAGGCAATCCATCCACCCGTCTGCACTGATTACGCACTATGAGTTGTTTGCCTGTGCTGGGCTTCACATTCATTCCACCTCAAAACATTTACTAACACGGGGGAGGCCTTGGGAGGGGTGCAGATGCAGATAAGGAAAAGCGCATTTCAGTACATAGAGAGCAGTCATTCAGAGCTCGCACAAGGCTGCACTGTAACAGGGGCCTGCCATCCCAGTGCCCTCCATATAAATATACATACAAATGCAAATGTTAAAAGTAAATATTTCTGTATGCAAATATTGATATGTAAATATAACCATATGCATTTAAATGTTCAGACTTTTGAGATGCGTTTCTTTTAACTGCACACACACAGCTGGGGCCCTTTCTGGCTTGGCTTTGCCGGGGTCTTTTTCTCCCCTTAAACTCTGTGAAGCGGCGCACGGCGCCCCCTGCCGGTAACCAGGACATAAACAGCCGTCTCGGATTTACCACGACCTACTTTTCTGCAGCGCCGAACTTTGATGTTGTTGCATGGATATCTGCCCGCGGAAGTGTGCGTAATGAAGGGTAGCAGGGAAATACTTGCCGAGGTCGCGTTATCGGAAGGTAGCAGGGCAGCTGATGGGAAATCGGAGCGGAGTGAAGGCGGGATGTCGCGATAGCGGCGGCTTCAGTCAGTGTCCCATGCACCATCCGGATCTCAAACCTCCGATCTTACCGAGAAACATATTTTGCGACATTACAAAGCGAAGCAAAACACCCACGTGTTACACTCAAATCAGCTTATCTCTGGAGCAAGTAGGACTGCATACAACCCAAAATGTTTAGACATCGTATTCCTCAAGTTCCTCAATTTCACCTATTTAGTTAAAACCCCTGCAAAACCAACAATAAATACATTATATGGACAAAGGTACTGGGGCACACCACTCAGTGACAGGATGTGTGGCTTTCATATCCATCCAGACCCACTGGAGGGCAGCGGGAGGTGGTGTTAAAATGACAGGATTACTGCCACATAGGCAGAGGAACACAGGTTTAATACTGAGTTTGCAAAACAAAGATAATCTCCAGCCCTGCAGACATTGCGCCACATGTCCAAAAAGCATATGAATTACAAGAATGTGAGAGCAGTGCTGCCCCCTCGTGGCTGCCTGGTGATAGCGCAGCCCGTCACACTGAGCCAGCAGGAAGTAGGCCATACCGGGTCTATTTTATTATGTCGTAATTACCCCAGGTAAGAGATTATTCTTATAAATTCACAAAATCGTTATCATAACACCATCACATTAAAATCATAAGAACTAATAGTACACTAGGTGCAACCGTATTGGTTACTTGAGGATCGGTGGTGGACAGTGGCGGTTCTACACGGAGGCCTAGGGAGGCCCGTGCCTCTGTAGACATGTCCCTGGCCACCCCTGTGGCCCCCCTGTGCTGACCAAATAAAAAAGTATGAATTTATTATGATTTTACACGCGAGCGCCAAAAGCGGAACTAATGCGACGCATCGTTCTACACGGGTAAATTAGAGCGGCGCACCCAAACACTGGGGTGCTGCTCGATGAATGAGCACCTTTACTTACTCTTGTACAAAATAAATGTTTGTATGATTTTAAAGTAAAATAAAGTTTATAATCTTTAAATATCATTTGTTGTCACTTTTTAATGTGCCTCTCTGGTTAAACACTGCCCCCTTCTTGGCCCCCCTAGTAAAATCTGTCTAGAACCGCCACTGGCGGTGGACATTAGGTTCTGGACATTGCTTTGTGGAACGTAATTGATTGTGTCGCTATTGCCGCAGATTGTACATACATTCACCACCAGGTGGCAGCCTTTGCTAACAAACCCAAGGCTCTGTTAGCACAACGTGACCCAGCTCAACAAAAAACCTGTTTTCGACAGATAACAGACGCATGTCCCAGCAGATGAATAGTTAAGGTGTTGTTTTGTGCCATAAAGATTGTGAGCTCAGTATAGATATATGATGGATGAGATGATGGCGTGCTGGAGAAGCAGATTTAGTGAAGCTCTCTTCTGACAGGCAGAACTATAGTGGTCGTCATGGGGACACGACGGACGCGTTTCTTGAGCAGAGGCTCACTGGCCTTATGACATGCTGATGTCTGGTATTTACCGCCGCTGTTTTTATTTCTCACTGGCCTGCAGCGAAACACTAAACCTGAGCTTCACTTTTATCAGGGCTACTTTTCCAGGAACTCTGAGAAAACATTTGTGTCCATCCACAGGAGTGTGGGAAATGGGAAGATGTTTGGGTTTGGCAGCGGTCCGCGGCCATTCCTCCGGGTTTATTTGTGTTCCGACGGAGACGGATCCCTCCAGCAGACATAAAGCTCCGAGACTGGGATAATGTGAGGCTGGGGGAATCCGTATCTGACCCCGACAATCCCCGAAGCATCAGAGGCTCTGGGGTCTAGCTCCTGGTGTTTCGATGATCCCACCCGACCTTCTATGTCATGACCTATCCTGATTGTGGCTCTAAGAGAGCAGGGTTCCCTGTACCACCATGGTCCGGCGTTGCTGAAAACATTCTGGGAGCCTTTTTCTGGATAACAAAGGTGCCAAAATGCATTTAATGCAGGCTATAAGTTCAGGGTAGCCAGACCCAATTGGAAAAAGTCATCAACAGGGGACCAGGATTGGGTTTGAATCTCTAACACACAGTCAAAGGTACATGATTGGGTCAAGCTGAAATGTCCGGCCCCATAAAACAGTGACCGTTATATTATCAGGTGTCACAAAGCACTCTTTAATAAAAGCTTGACTCAAATCACATGAGATGTCTGCTTAAATACATTCACCTCCGGACCAGAGTCATTTAGGCCAAACTATACAGCTTTCACTCACGCATTCCTGAACCCATTAAAAGATCAGGATTTAATGTCTCACATGACATTCCGGAAGACTCTGTGACTGCAGGGACAAGAACCAAAACCTGGATGTGGGCTGGGTATGGAGGGAGCGAGCGGATTCCCGTCGGGACCCTGGCCTTTTACAGATATCTAGCTCACCAATGGTCCCTGTGAATTTCGGGGAAATGGAGAGGAGGTGAGTGCACCCTACAGACCAAAAGTAACTCACAAAAACATTTTTTTGTGATCTCTAACACCAAAGGAAAAGCAAAAATATTTTCCAACAAACCAAATGAATCCGAATGTATCCTGTGACCCCCTGACCTCGCCCCTTCCTCCACACCTACCTGACACATCTTTCCTCCCGTCTCGTGTTTTCCCAGAATGCATCTGATGGGCGGTTGCCAGCCCAAGGCCATGTCCCCGTTATCGCAGCCAGTCTGCAGCTCCCATGTCTGCTCTTGTGCTCCTGTTTAGTCTGTCAAATATAATCCGGGCCCCAAAACCCAAACAGTCCTGACCCAGAAGCCAGTTTCAGCTCCGAACCAAAAAAGAAAAAATGAGAATAACAGACATCGCGGTTCTCCAGGCAAACCAACTCTGTCATCCACCAATATGAAAGTCGTAGGAGCAGCTTAGGGATCATACTTCGTTTTCACGATCTTTTTAGATTTTTTGATGAAATCAGAATGGGAATTACAGGGAATGTGTGGAAACACAAGCAGCCTTTAAATTGACTACCCTTTTGCAATTTGTCCGTAAAACCTGACAGTGGTAGGGTAGCTTTCACCCAGGGAAGGATGTAGACTTCGGTCTTTGAGGAAATCAAGGGGGGGGGCTCCTACTCATAGGAGAAGTGTAGCATAAAGCTAGCTGTCCGCTAACACGCCCATACATCAGCACGTCCATTTTGGGCACGCTGGCGCTAAATTAGCCTTGTGACACAGGTCTGCACGCAACAGGCCCAGCTATAGCTCCGCCCACAGGTGACAAAACGCAAAAAAAGACAGGACAGCAAAAGAGAGAGGGGGGAATAATAGAAAGAGATGGTTCTGGAAAAGGCGTCTGGAACAAGTGGTCCTCTTTAAATGCTTCCAGACACCCCCCCACCACCACCCTGCCCTGACCTTCCCTTCCTCTCACTTGCAGGAATTCTCTGATAGCACGGAGGGGACGCCCTGACACCCAGGGAGCCTCCCCGGGGAATCGCCACTTCCTCCTACCTGAGCTGGCTGCCTTTCTGCTCCCCGCAAACTCCTCGCGTCTGTCATTGATGCGTGCCGGTGCCCCTCACCTGGCAAACGGCAAACTCATAAAGGGACACAGTAAATCAGTCTGTCATCATTGGCCTTTCTGTTATTTTGGGCACCCATAGCTTAGGACAAACTTAACCGCATGGCTAATGACATCCTTTACAAGGAGTTTCTACTCTGTAATTTTGTTTCTGTGTAACTGTTAAAAACAATAATAAAAATGATGATGATTATTATGATTATTGTTATTGCTACAGCAGCAGTACAGAACTCCCCAGTGTCACTTTACTGGTTTAAAGGCTTATATAGGGGTGTGAAAGCCCACAAAAACGTGTTTGTTTATCTTGAACAGAAGCAGGCAGGTCCAGGGACATCAGCCCAGTGGGAGTTTAGGGATCACTTTCCTAACTGTGACTTTTGTTGAGTATACAGCTAGCATGTGTACATTCTGACACAATGAGATCATGTGACTGTACCAGCTGACCCGTGTATGGCGACACTGATTGGCTGGACCATTGAGCGTGTACGTGGTGAAACTCTACAAGCAGTAAGGACACGTAAATGTGAAGACAAGCTATCCCCAGGATCCCCAAAGCGAATTCAGACACATTTTCTCCAGTATTCTGCCTCCTTCCATCAAATGCTGAATGCAGAGGAAAGCGTCTAGGAGCCAAAAATCAGGGGAAATTTACAGTAAAACTGGCCGCAGACTCCGCCCTGTTTTTGCAAGGACTGGATATGCACCCGAAGTGTTGTGTGGGTGTAAACAGGAGGATAGAGATTCAAAAATGAAGATGACATTCTTGATATAGTCAGAAAACGTGATTTTTAAAAATAATTATGGGTTGCCTTCATCCAGAGGGGCACTCACACTGCTTTGGCTGGCAGGGCACACAGATAGCTGAGAAAATTCTACATCGATTGGCCAGAGGTGCGAGGGCTCAGAGGAAGGTCATCCGAAGGTCATCCCAGCCGGATTGCATTCCCGGCGTGCTGCACTGCATTTTACCGGCCCGCACACCACTGGACTTGTGTTTTCACATGAAGAGGTGTTAACGTGGTGACACTCCCCCTCTGTGTTTCGTAACCCCCCTCCCCCCCCCAGCAGAAGATGCTCACGTAAGTGTCCCCCGACGCCTTGCCCACTCACATGGGGCAAAACATGCACCGCGAATGTCAGGATGTGCCACGGAAACGGGAGGAGCGGCCGCGAGGTATCCACGGCGACGGTGGCGCGGGAAACGTTGCGCACAGGCATCGGCACTTCCGTCGGCCATATTGGTGGTGGAGTTTTCTGGGACATCAGCCAGGCGGTGCGAGGGAACAGGCCGTAGGCTCACTGGGTCATCGTGGGGACCCGGGTGGGCCTCTCCTTAGTGCCCGTAGGGGAATTATCCCCTCTGGACGGCGCTAATCCGATGGCGGTGGGGATCCCAATGTGCACCTGCGTGGCAGGCGAGGCCTGGGGGGTGGGTGGCTACCCGGAGTATCATCAGGGAGGTACAAGGTCAATCAGAGGTTAAATAATGACCGGGGGGGTGTCCAGGGCGGCGCTGGCTGAGTGTGAAAGCCGCAGGTCTCGGGAGAGGAGGATTCGCCAGGACAGGCTCCCAAGTCAAGGTGCGGCTCAGGGTCGTGCAGGCGATCTGGCAACCTGCTCCCACCAAAACAGAGCATCGCGGGGACCATGGCATGTTTCCATGCGACGTGCCAAAGCCCGACTCGTTTTAAACAATCAAGACAGCAAGACGTTTTTTTCCTAGACACAAAACAATACAGGAGCCAAACAGATACATGGATGACTTGGAATGCAATATTCGTTCAGATACACCTTTCCGATCCCCTCTGGGACGCGCGCTCACATGAGCCCAACAGCGAATGCGAGGGGTCTAAAGGGGACATGACAGACTGACCAATCACAGCCCCCTTTGGCGGGTGACAGCCATGCTGGCTGCGTGAAGCGAGGTTATTCACACGATAAAATGCATCAGGCGTCTGTGGCATTAAGTGGTACGTCTTCATAGCCTCTTAAGGGAGAGTTATCAGCAGCTGTGGGGTGGTGATATATTCTCAATAAGCCCTAGTTTCCGAAAATCCTCAGTTTGAGAAAGAGAGACAAAGAAACATTTCACATGGTGATGTTTGGGGCTGTGCACCACCCCCCCCCAGACCGTGACCTCTCTCGGTTTCTCCCCAAAACGCCTCATACGGTCCCGTTCCGGTCATCGCTCATGCGAAAACCTGCTGGTTCATCAATCCCTCCTGAGATTACGGTCCGGTGGCTGTCTCCAGGACGACGGCCCGGTATCCATGGGGAATCTGCTTAGCGCACCATCGCTGATGATGGGGGTGGGGTTAGGCCTCCAGCCTGTGAAGGGCGATCTCTGGAATGTTCTCTGTCCGGGTCCCAGGTGGCGAAGCGCGGGGCGGCGGGGTCACCGCAGGGCGGGGAGAGGGATGTGCTGATTTACGCCAGACTGAACACATACATCTACATCAAGACAACAGCCATGAAGAGCTTACAGAAAATGTAAAACTAAGTATCTGTGAGATTGATAGACATAAAAGGCTGGATCTGGGCCCTTTTAATTAGCTATTCCTGTATTTCTCCACCACCGACACATTTCCCGAACTTTGTTTTGGTGCCCAGGCTGCATCCCCATTGTGTGCACAGCCTCTTTGTGTTACTACCGTCGCCATGGAAACCCCATGACCCAGCTCACGGACAGACGCGCGATGTAATGAAATCAAACCCGCTGTTCCCTCTGCGGGCCCCCGTGACGGCGACAACGTGAGTGCAGAGTCCCGGAAAGCTAGAGGCCACAAATACAGAAGGGGCCCGAGGGGGGGGCGGAAAGGAGACCGGCCCGGGAGATTAAGCCTGACGCTCAGGTGTGTGAGATCTGTCTCTGCGGGGTCACTGTACCGCGGGGCTCGGATGTGGGGGGTCATGTGACCAGGTCATGTGACTCTCACGCCTTCCAAGTTGCAGCAGTTACTCCCCCACTCTGTACCCTCTCCTCCGTTTGCCCCCATTTTCTGCTGCTCATGCTGCACTTGACTGAGCTTCAGAACCTGAAAACAACAAAATGGATTCCCTGGGGCATTCTGGGGGGCTGATATTAAACCCATCACTTCAGGCTGAACCTCGGAGAACCTCGGAGACTGTCTGATTCACCCGGCCGGCAGTTTGGGCGTCTGCACGTGCCGTTAGTGCGTCTGCACGTGTCGGTCACACTGTGCTCAGCCAAACACTGATAGAGTGGGCCCAACACTGGGAGGGTATTAAAATCTCTAGGGAGGGGGGCTCAATGATAGAGTCTCGTCTATTATTTTAAATTGAGACCGCATGCACAAATGTCCTACCTTCCCGTACAGCTCTGGACTTTCTGTATGAACACACGTGTTCAGCATGCTAGGCATGTGTGCAGGTATGTCCACACAAACACAGACACACGCAGACACACACGCGCGCACACAGACACACACAGATATACACACACAGACACACGCAGACACACACGCGCGCACACAGACACACACAGATATACACACACAGACACACACACAGGTGACAGCGGGGCGGACGTGGAGCCCGCGGTGAGGAGCACAGCCTGCCCCAGGGCACTAAGGAGGCCAGAGCCCACGGCACAGCAGATTAGTGAGACACACCAAGCAGAATCCGTACCAAAGTATTAGAGTATTGGAACTACACCTCTAGGTGTCACTGTGCACTGTGCAATCGAGGCGCCATCGCCGTGGCAACGAGAAGTAGTCACTGTCTCTCCTTATGAGCTAGCAGAGTTGGGAGAGGCTTCCGGGCACACGCCCTTTAATCTCATTTAATAGACCATACTCAGGCAGACCATACTCAGGCAGACCGTACTCACACAAACCATACTCAGACAGACCGTACTCACACAAACCATACTCAGGCAGACCGTACTCACACATACCATACTCAGGCAGACCGTACTCACACAAACCATACTCAGGCAGACCGTACTCACACAGACCGTACTCACGCAGACCGTACTCAGGCAGACTGTACTCACACAGACCATACTCAGGCAGACCGTACTCACACAAACCATACTCAGGCAGACCGTACTCACACAGACCATACTCAGGCAGACCGTACTCACACAAACCATACTCAGGCAGACCGTACTCACACAGACCATACTCACGCAGACTGTACTCAGGCAGACTGTACTCACATAGACCAAATTCACGTATGCTGTATTCTAACAGGTTGTAGTCGCTCAATACTCACACAGAGTATACACAGGTAGAACATACTCACACAAACCATACTCATGCAGACTATACTCAGACTGCTTTAAAACAGATCATACGCAGACAGATGTCCCAGGCAGACCGTCCCTTGATAGACTGTACTCAGATACTCAGACAGCCTCTCTGTCAGAATTAGCCAGCAGAACCTGGACCATCCAATAAGCATTCAGGTTCCATCATCCACGGCTCCCTCGGCCAGCCGAAGTGAGTCGGGGGGGGCAGGACAGCGAGGCCCCCAGCGTGCATGGAGCCCCGCCTCCCTAGAGGATCATCTCCAGCTGGCCTTCCTCCACCTTCTCTGCACACCCCACACTGTAAAATTTAACAGCTTCTAACTGCCAGTCTCAAGTGGATAAGAAAAGACAAAGAAACCAGGCATCATGTATGTGCAGCTGTGTGTGGGGCCCACGTGGGGGTGGGGAAGCGGCCCCCGCAGGTCACGCCCGGGTCACATTTGGGGTGCTGCCACGTACAGGTCCTATGCTCAAAATCCACAATGTTCTCTGGTCCAACAGCAATGCCTCCATGCCCTTATCAAACGTCACCAGCCGCTTCCACAATTTAAAAAGACTTAGACAGACCAGCAGAGGGCGTAACGGCTAAAGACCAAACACTGGTTGTCCCAGGATGCCAGGCCTACACGATGGTTCATTTACAGAGTTATCGCATTAACAACAGGTACCTCATTGAGGTCATCTGAGCCACCAAAAAGCCAGACAGAGCTGGAACCCCCACAATAACCACCCCCACACACTTGGACATTAACAGGATATTCCCGCATTTAATCAGGAAAGGCACTGGCCTCCCTTCGTCCCTCTAGCTGCCCTTAAAATGCAGCTATATACCTTGAAATGTCACTGTGCTGTGTCCCTGTCCCTCCCAGCTAAGCAGCACTTTGTGGGCACAGTCAGAGGTCGCTGGGTCCGCTCACCCACACAATAGCGCCTTCACATGGCGGCCCAAACTGCAGTCACGCCACGTTATAATCGCGGCGGAAATGCGCGGCAGGCGTCACCCGCGGCCAGGCCTCAGCACAGCGACACCAACCCGCTTTCTGTTATCCACTCACAATTAATAAACGTCTTAGCTGGCAGAATAAAAAATAAAAAAACAGACGAGTCATTTTTTCCAGGGGGCTTTTGTTGGAGTCTGGGGGGGTGCTTATGTCACATGGCTGAGTAGCGGGGTGTGGGTGTGGCGGGAATCTGCCCACGTACGGCCAGGCCGGGAGCTGCCTCACCTCCTCACTAGGCAAAGAGAAGAGAAACAAAACAAACAAAAGAAAAGCATTTGGAACCCTGGCGTGCCCCTCCCCACACCCTCCCGCTGTCCCTCCCACTGTCACGGCCCTCCCCACACCCTCCCGCTGTCACGGCCCTCCCCACACCCTCCCGCTGTCACGGCCCACGCAGACCATACTCAGGCAGACCATACTCAGCTAGAACATACTCACACAGACCATACTCACACAGACCATACTCA
>JAODKL010000124.1:5436-18963 GCA_026780765.1 Petrocephalus schoutedeni
TGATTGGCTGAAGAATTCTCACACCTGGGTTTTACCAGCTGACCTTAGGGTTATCCCGAAAACCTGCATACCCACCGACCCTCTGCGGATAAGATTGCCCACCGCTGGTGTAGTTTATCCATGTTACAGTGAGACCCAAGACTGCCACCTGGTGGCAAAATTGATTAAATTTCTTGGAATTCAGACTCTGAGCTTATCCTCTGGAACAGCCCACATTTCATTAACAGTGCTGGCACTGGCCCCAGTTCAGATACACACAAAAGACTTCCATCCACGTTCATAGTAGTGTTTATACAACAACGTGACAGTATAGTTTCACTTAAACCCCTGCCTGTTTAAACAGAGAAGTACTACGCACCAGGTAACGGCTTATACACGTAGAGTATATTCGCGCTATGTCACGTGGCTCGGGAGGGGGCGCTTTAGCGTCACCTCCGGCGTTCCGCATTCCAGCCTCAGCTCCGTTGGCGTGTTACAGTAATTAACCCCGTGTTGCCTAGCTTTCCTCTGAAAACATAATGATAAAGCCGAACTGTATGAAAATATCGCTTGAATCTCACAGTTTTAAGCACATTCACCCCTTTGTACTTTGAGGCATCCTGTTTTTAGTTAACATCAGGGCCAAATCTAGGGGGCACAATGGGTATTGTTGTCTCACCCTCCCCTGATAGGTGGATGGTTTTATATGGCTGATGAAATGAAACAATGAACGAGCCAAAACAAAAAACAAATAAGATTAGTTCAAATTAAGAATTATAGAGTGAATTGACGGAAAATACCTTTATTTAAGACATACACGTGGTTACAGTATAGCCATTTGAGAAAATGTCATGTTTCATTGCAAATCATAATTTCTGCAACAATATGCCCCCCAAATTTTTTCACTACAACCCCAGTCAAACCAACCTAAATCCGGCCCTGATTAACATATGGAGCGTAGGTACCGGGGCAAAGGCGTGTACAGCCAGTTCATTTTGCTCAATTCGTCCCCCTAATAAGTAGACCTTTGCCTTTTAGGTATCAAGTTGTCCCTCCCCCAAAATCAAACTCTCGCCACTCCATTGTACGAAGCCACCATATGGTCGGTATGTTCATTAAGGCTGATATTGAAATCGCGTTGCGCACTGCCATCACCACCAGCAGATGGCAGTGTAGGCTAACGCTGCTAGAATGTAGCGCGATGTGTCAGAAGGCACTCACGACCCTGAAAAGGAAGACACTTGATAGTTATTCATTTTCTAGCGTTTTACCTTAATTTTCGCCTCTAATTTGGTCACTTACATAATTAAAATTAATCTAGACTGAATGCCCTGAGAACTCATAAAATCTCCCATGTTATGTGATTGATCTATTAAACCGTACTTCTTCATGTGAAATTAAAATGCAGAGCTCAACAATTCAGTTATTTTAGGAACACGGCGATTACGACCACAACCGTCGAGTCGTTTCTGCTTTGTATTATGGCGCGTCTGTGTTTAACAGAGACTTTTCTGTAATTACTTTTTTCACATGAGTCCAATGCATGTATTTTATAGATCTTAACGTAAGAACCGTCACGCATTCATTGTGACGCCCTCTTCCAACCTGAGCCACAGTACGCGCCGATACGCGTTCTCGGAGTATTTAGAGGACTACGCAATAAGGGCTACGCATTAGGCATAGTGAACATACTTTACGTATTCAGCCTAGATTACGTGTATTAGGCACCCGGAGTACTTCACGCAATTTACGTATTCATCTTAGATTACGCGCATTAGGCATCCGGAATACTTTACGCACTTTGCGTATTCAGTCTAGATTACGTGCATTAGGCACTCGGAGTACTTCACGCACTTTACGTACTCAGCCTCAATTACGTGTAGTACGCGCTCAGGGTAGTTTACGCACTTGGCGTATGGGGGCTGTTTAGGACCCAGCGGTTCCGATAGAATGGGGAGGAGCTACCGTGATTGACGTGCATTTGGACGGCAAAGCAGACTCCCCGATCGAGTAAACTAGTAACTGGCTACAGCCATAACGCCGAGTGTCACTGTGAGCTTTTTCGGGCACCAGTTGTTGGATCAAACTTGGCCGCGGCGCGGAGCGCAGCGCGGGCCGAACGATGCGCTTATACTCCTGATCGGCGCTGTACTGGCGAGCCCGCAGAGCCGATCATGCTTAAGATGAAGCTGCCCGGGAGGACGGCGGAGGACGGCGGGGGGCAGGCGGCCGAGGACGCGCAGGATGTGCCCGGCGCGGCGCCGCACGCCCCCGGAGCCGAGGACGGCGCCCGGAGGCAGGCGTGCCCCCTGCTCCAGCTGGACAAGGAGGCGGTCTTCGAGTGGTTCGGCTTGCACCTGAGTCCCGCCCGGCGCATCGAGTTCATGTGCGGGCTGCTGCACATGTGCCAGCCGCTGGAGCTGCGCTTCCTGGGCTCCTGCCTGGAGGACCTGGCGCGGAAGGACTTCCACGTCCTGCGGGACTTCGAGGTCCGGGCGAATAGCCCGGGCGAGCTGGGCCTGCTGGCGGACGTCGGCGACCCGGTGGTGCGCTCCAAGCTGCTGGTCTCGCTGTCGCTGCTGGGCTCCGAGAACCGGGAGTGCGCCGGGATCCTGTTCCGCATCCTCAGCCGTGTGGACGCGGCGCTGAGCGCTGCGAGCCTCGGCCCGCCGCCCTGCCGGGGCTCCCCGCACGTCGCGGAGCCCTGCTGCGGGCCTCAGCCGGAGGCGGGCTGCGGCGCCCCGGAGCAGCTGTCGCTGCTCTTCACCATGGCCTCCCTGCACCCGGCCTTCCCCTTCCACCAGCGAGAGACCGTCCGGCTCCAGCTGGAGAAAGTGGAACGAGTGATGGAGGAGGAGAGGCGGGAGCGGCAGCCCGGGGCCGGCGCACGGGTAATGGGCGACCCCGGGAGCGTGTGCGGTGGCGGACCGGCGTGGGGTGGCGGGGACCCGGCCGGCTGACACTCCTCTGCGGGACCCGATCGCGCATGAAAGGGGGCTTGGTGACTGATGTGGGCCCGGGGCCGCCGCTTCACAGCGGGCGGCGGCGCGGCCAATGGCCGCTACGGGGGTGCCTAAGCCCGCGGCTGGCTTCGCCTCCCACTGTACCGCGGGCCCCCGGTGGCCCCCGGAGGCCGAGAGCGGGGCCCCTCGGCGGCTGCCGTGTTACGTACGTACGCGAGAGGCGTTAATGAATCGCGATATCCCACAGCCTCCTACATGTGGGCGGCCAGTCAAGCCGAGACTGCGATTTAAATAATGGGCGTTGGCGTTTTCCTGGGCCGGGCCAATAGGCGCGGAGCTTCTCCGTGATCGACAGCCCGCTAGAGAAGGCCTGCGTTGAAACGTCAAGCTGTCACTAGACGGCTCAACCAATGGCGATCGGCCGTGTGAAAAAGGGAACCGCCCTGCGAATTTCATTCCTGATTATTTAAAATGCGAGTGTTTAGGAGGTGGCTATTTTCGGCTGGAGTTCCTGCGAAGGGGCAGAGAATCCGCACCTAGATATCTTTAGATGCTTTTCTGGCTATTACGTTGGTTAACAAAAACAGCCCTTCAGCCCTTGTTGCTAGTTCCCTTATTATGCCTGGTGTGGGTCGAACTAGTCATTCCCTAGATTTGGTTAACGTGTTTTCCTGTAATGTTTCATGGTAAGCTGTTTAATACCAAAAGACACGTGTCAGGTGACTTAATAAATTACCATGTGATCTGTGACTAACTAGCTAACACCCAGAGCAAGAATGTGTGCGCTTAGCTTGGAAGTATCTGAAACTGGATGTATTCACACTTTCCTGATAGTTTTGTGTCAGTGCTATTAGGACCTCTTTTTCCAAATCCTGGAACTTTCTATTTGTAAATGCAGTTTCTTTGTGGGGGGGTCTCTGCTCTGAAGTGACTGCAGGATGTTTTCTCAGGAAGGCAGGTGATATTCATGTACTCTCCCATCATGTTCCAGTCAACAATGTGGGATGTCATTTGTGCTTGTAGTCGCTGACTGTCTTAACAGAGGTGGGACTGTGTAGCCTGTCACTAGATGGCTGCTGTCACTGCTGGCCCTTTTGAGTTGTGGGTCTCTGAGCTCACCTCCTGAGTGACCTAGCTGCCGCTCGTGTCTAATGCACTTTATGCACGGCTTCTCTGGCTGCTTCCAGCAATGACTGTCTGCTGCCTGGCCCCTTTCGCTGTACCCGCGGATGCCGTTTAACCTGCTTAATGTCAATCAGATTAGTGCTTGCCAGAGCTTGGTTCTCAGTTACTCTCTTCTCTGTCTGTATCTCGGTTTAGGTCGCCCCAGACCTCTTAGTTCATGTTTATTGCTTAGCCCTCCACCAGTACCTTACGCCCAAATATGCCCTGGGAGTGGGCACGGTTCTCAGCCACTGTTGCTCTGGAATCGATTCCTGACGCACATCCCTGCTTTCCGTCTGGCCTGCAGTCAGCTGGCTGTGACACAAGGTGGTGCTTCTAGGCTGTCAGATAAACCTGGGGAATCACTAAGTCAATTGCTGCTATCTGCTGTCAGTGACGAGGCTGTTCCTGACCCGCATGACACACAGGCCTGTAAGTGGGATCCTCTTCCTGTGGTCTGTAAGGTGGCTTGTGTCACTGGCCGTCATGTGACTTCTGTTCCTGCTGCCTCAGTGTCTTCCTGTAGTTTCAGAGCCTTTCCAGTTCTTTCTTGTCAGCCTGCCTGAAATTGTCAGACCACAGGGCTGATGATGATGGAGGGATTCGGGACCACCCCCCCACCCCCCCCCGGTCACTGCTTATGTCAGCTGCTATTCACTGGCATTCAGTGTCAATGAAAATCAAACGCACAGCGTGTGTATTTGATTAATCCAACAGTTCTTTCTCCTTATTGAGCCACTGATATTGACTGGTGTTTGTTTGTCTGTTGTTGCTTGTATTGGTGGCTTATTTGATTAATTTAGCCCTTTAGCTATAAATTTGATATAACTTTGGGCTAAGTCAAAACAGATTTCCTAATCAATGTCGCCTTAAAGAGGAGCTGCTGCACATGATGATTGCTGGCTTCTGGCGGTGGCCCGGGACCTTCTGTGGCAGATGTCACCACGCAGTGAAAGTCCTGCTCTTCCTTTTCGGATTGCTTGGCACACCAAAGTTAACCATAGCTCGAGTAGCCTGGTTGCTTCTGGTCTGTCTCATTCTGTGGATGAGGATGCTGTGTGGAGCCCAGCCAGGAGACTAGCGCTGGGTGGATGGGTGGCTGGCTGGCTGCGGGCGCCTGCCCTTTGCATTCGCGTCAGCAGTGGTAATTAAAGTGGCCGACTGACTGTGGTGGGGAGTCTGTAGCCTAATCCACCCCGCTGTGATTAAAGAGCCCGTAAGCATGCTGCTGCCCTCGGCTTAATTCTTCTCCTGTGAATACAGGCAGCCCCCGCCCCCTGTCTGCCCTTCATAGAGAGAGTGCGATGCTTCTGGGGTCACCTGCTTCCACCCTAAGTGACACCCTTTGGGCAGATCCTACCCTGTGCTGACCTCCTGGCTGATGTGCTGTCACACCACATTACTCTGATCAGACTGCTTTTTCGCTTTAATGAACATGGGGGATGTTTCCAGAAGCACGCCCCCCTCTCAGCAGGGGTGGGCCTATGAGAGTCTCTTTCCAGGCTGTGGGGTGTTTTTTCCCCTCGCTGCTTCCAGGTTTGACGTGTGTTACTCTATCTGATCAGTCGTGTGACTCTGTGACGTATCCTCTCCTCCCCTGCCCCCCGCCACCCCCTTTCTTTGGCTCCATTTCTATAGAAACAGCTTCCAAAACGGGATTACCTCTCTCCCGGCACTGAGACCAGATTGACCAGCAGAGCCCCGTCACCCAGGCCTGGACAGCCCCCCTCAAGGAGCATCCAAAAAGAAGGTAAAGCCCCAAGCCCAGTGGGCACTGTCATCATATGGTGAAGCAGCCCATCCCCGCCTGTGGGGCGCCATCACTGTCCGGCGAAGCAGCTCTTGGCCTCCCCGTGGGGTAGTATCTTTGTACAGCAAAACAGCACAGCCATGCCCGTGGGGGGCTAGCCACTGTACAGTGAGTCACCACATACCTGCCCATGGAGCACCATCATTATACAGTGAACTGGCACATCCATGCCCGTGAGTGGCTAGTCACTGTACAGTGAAGCAGCACATCCCGCCCATGGGGTGCCGTCTTTATGTAGTGAATCGGCACATCCCTACCCGTGGTGGGCTAGTCACTCTACAGTGAAGCGACACATCCTTGCCTGTGGGGCACTGTACAGTGAAGCGGCGCATCCCTGCCCGCGGGGCACTGCACAGTGAACCGGCACATTCCTACCCGTGGGTGGCTAGTCACCGTACAGTGAAGCAGCGTCCCTGCCTGTGGGGCACAGTCACTGTACAGTGGAGTGGCACGTCCCTGCCCGTGGGGCACTGTCACTGTACAGTGAAGCAGGACATCCTACATAGCAAACACCCCAATGGTACCTGAATATAGAGTCTGCCTGTAGAAATGCCGGTTCTCATCCCTGTTACTCAGTCTGTGTTTTTTCTCCCCTTCTCTGCATGTGCTCCCAGCCGTGCACATTGAGAAGATCGTGCTGAGGGGGGTGTCCCGCAGCCGGACCGAGAGAGAGTACAACTTCATGGTATGTCTGCTGCCTCGCAATCGCCCTGAATATCCCAGTAGACAGTGTGTGGGTGGGGAGGGCTGCATCGTGGGTCTGCAGGGGGGAGTCTGCTTTCTGTAGCAGCTATGGGGCCATAAAGCAAGTATAACAGCTACACAAGTCACAGTAAAAACATCAGCTAAATAGGTCGGCTTATAGACTGTGACACGGTGGGGTGGCCTGCCGTCTTCTGGCTTGCCCAAACCTGCGTGGAGAGCTGCCTCTCTGATGGCCCCTGACCATGTTCACGGTTCACACCTGCCTTTTGTTAAAGTGGCCTCCTTCTGTAGTGTCAGCATACCCTGGGGGGGGTTATTTGGTTAATTTTCTCCATACTTCGGAGTTTTTGGTCTCGGTCTTTGTCTGTCTTTCTCTCTCTCTCTCCCCCCCCCTTTTCCCAAATTCATGCGTCACTTTGTATGAATGTCATGCTTTACCATAAACTTTTGTTTGTGCTGTGGAGCAATTGTTGTGAATTATAAAAATAAGTTGAATAATTTATGCAATTAATAAATGCAGTGTGATGCAGAAAGTGCAGTTATACAGCATAAGGCCGCTTAGCACTCACTGGGCTGTGGTTTCTCGAGCCCCCAAAATAAGTGTCAGACTCGCTACCTCTGTTTTGCCGACTGGGGGGGCAGCTTGACCCCCACCGTCGATGTAAACCCCGATCATTGGGGAGCATTTGCCAGTTATGCTTAAAATGGAATCTTTTTTCACATTCTTAAAATTTTATACACGTATTCTGGAAGCCGTCTGGCGGCCCCTCGGTTTGAGAACACCGTCACCAAGAGCCAGGCAGGCAGATTCTGCACGGTGTGTTAATAACACCTAGCCCTGCTCACCGCGGTAAGATCTCTGGCACAGTGGCAGAAAGTGGCCAGGACACTTCTTGGATTACGGCGTATTTTAAGTAGCCGTGCTAATGAACCTGATACTGTGCTCTGACACATGTTTGTCTACTTAATCGCATTTGGAGCTCTTTTGGGAAACGAAAATGAGCGATAAGGAGGACATTCCCGCGCCCTGGACGACACAGCCCCGCGTCATCGAGCCGGGGGGCCCCAGTGACTCGCCAAGTGCCAGGGCTGCATCGGGGCCGGGGCCTGACTCCCTGGTGTCATCGGTACCGTGACACGGCGTGAGCGTGACTCTGAGTCTTTCTGCGGTGACTCCCAACCTCGTTTCCACGCCCCTGGGCTCCTAGGAGGCGTCCCGCGAGTCACATGTTTGGCCCTCACCATGGGGTTTAATTGAGCAGCTTTGTTTGGCTTGTCTGGAGAGTGCGGGCAATAGCTGTGTTTCCTCTGCAGCTGAGATGGAGGCTCTGCCTGGTGTGTAGGCGGGCCTGATGAGCCTGGTGTGCTCCCTGGGAGACCCCAGCGGGCGTGACGCGTGGAGCAGGTTAGGGGGCGAGCCGTGCTCCGCAAAGTGGGGGCCACAGGATACACTCCAGTCCTCGGGCTGCGGCAGGCCGATTTTGTGCATCTCGCTTTCGTCCCCAGAGATGTGGCCAACTTTGATAATTTGAGTATTTGTTCAGCTGAAAGTACAGTATTGGCTACGTTCGCCCAAAGTGTAACAAATACAGTTGTTGATAAAGTACAGTTTTGAATGCATTTCAGCCAATCACAAACACCCTAGCAGCTACCCTAGCCAATCGTAGTGGCCCTTCCATTTATTTAAGTGCTTCATCGACCAGATGGGTCGTGAATGTGTCAGGGCGTGAGGGACAGCCCTGCTCTGGAGCGGCAGGCTGCACGCAGAGTGATGTCGTGCTAATCCTCACTGGGTCTCACGGGGGCGGGGCGAGCCCGGCCATGAGGCCATGCTCCCTCTCTGCCAGTGCTCCTCATTCTGCCCACGTAGGAACCTGGAATGAGACGGAGTCCCCGACTCGCCCCGGGCTTCATTTCGGGAGGCATGCCAGGCTTAAACAATCCTGTTTTATCTTTGAAAAGAGCCTGGCTGAGGGGGGCGGGGGCGAGGCCCCTGCCGGGCCCTTGGGGGCCCCGGTGTGTCCGCGTGTCCTTCTCGGCCGCCTCCTCCAGCCTGATAGAACCTCAGTGGCGACTCTGTGTGGCTGATCCAAAGCCTGGCCCCCAGCGCTGCGCTGTCTCAGATCGCCATCGCCCCTCGGCCTGCGTCTGTCTGCTGCCAGTAATGGTGTGAAGTATGACGCTCTCCCTGTACGCGGGGGATCACCGGAAAGCCCAGTCGCGTTTGTCCATAGGCATGCAATCGCCATGGAAACGCGCGCTGCTCACACTGGAAGGGAAAAGTGACATAAGGTGGCGCTGACCTGCTGGCGGGGAGGGTATTTCGGGGCCGTTCCCAGGATGATGCAGACAACATTGCCCTCCGGCTTCTGTAGATCGCCCCTTAACCCGCGCTTAGCTTGTCCTAGCTGCCATGTGCTGGAATATATTTTTTCTTCTATAAATGTTTGGCACCCAGAGTTGTCTGTAGTTTGCAAACCAGCTTTTAAGCAATAGAGTGACATGGTTTTGAAACAACCTACCAGCCAAGACAAATGTAAATATTAGCAAATGATTGTGGCACCAAAAACATTGCCCAGGTTTTACCCGGAATAGTCAGTAATTTATGGTAGCTATTTGCCTGTATGGGGAAAATGTGAATATTTTCACCTTTTGCAATGAAATACATAAAATCATTACTGCAGTCATCCATATTCTTTGAGAATGATTGAATCATTTGAATAATCCTGACACATCCAGCTTGCGCCATTTATGTGATAAAGAATCGCCGTAATAAAATCAGGGACCTATTCAAATGGTTATCTTGGTCCCTTCAAGGCCACTGGCCGCTCTTCGTTTGGCTCAGAGGGGGCTGGGCACTTTGCAGCTTATTTTGTGAACGAAGCGCTTGCCCTGATGTGTCCCTGTGGGTGGCTCTCTGTCATTTCATCACCGTACACACTGTCTGCTGTGGATTGGCCCGTTGCCGTGGAGATGGGAGGCGGGTTTTCTGCTTCCTCGTAACGAGGTCTTCGGAGGACCAGGGTGCTTCCCTGCCATGCCAGCAACCGGTGGGGGAGTGAAGGAGCAGGGCGATCAGAGGAGGCAAGGAGCATGAGCTGAGCGATTCAGAGGAGGCGAGGAGCATGAGCTGAGCGATCAGGGGAGGCGAGGAGCATGAGCTGAGCGATCAGAGGAGGCGAGGAGCATGAGCTGATGAGGGATCAGAGGAGGCGAGGAGCAGATGCTGATGAGGGATCAGAGGAGGCGAGGAGCAGGAGCTGATGAGGGATCAGAGGAGGCGAGGAGCGGGAGCTGATGAGGGATCAGAGGAGGCGAGGAGCAGGTGCTGATGAGGGATCAGAGGAGGCGAGGAGCAGGTGCTGATGAGGGATCAGAGGAGGCGAGGAGCAGGAGCTGATGAGGGATCAGAGGAGGCGAGGAGCAGGAGCTGATGAGGGATCAGAGGAGGCGAGGAGCAGGAGCTGTTGAGGGATCAGAGGCGGCGAGGAGAATGAGCTGAGCCATCAGAGGAGGCGAGGAGAATGAGCTGAGCCATCAGAGGAGGCGTGGAGCATGAGCTGAGCGATCAGAGGAGGCGAGGAGCAGAGCGATTTGATTGGACTGAAGTTGGAGTAGGAATGACTCAGGAGCCGAGCAGATGGCCATTGCGCGTCTGTGCCACAGGGTGGGCAGCACGTGCCCAGGTCATTATAGTCCCCAGGCCTCAGAGACGCCTCTGTGCTGCGGGGCAGCCTGCTGTCTGAGCTGGGGATGGGCTGCTCTGCGGTGAGGGGTGGGGGCACCAGGTGCGTGCGTGCGTGTGTGCGTGCGGCGGCGGCCAGCGACAGTGGCAGAGCCCCCATACCTGTGCCGTCGGCTGCCTTTTGGTAGGTGTCGGGGTGTCAGATTGTGCTTCTCAATCTTAGCGGAGCCTGATGGGGCTCAGTGGCTGTACACCGCAAGAGCGCCCCCCGGTGGAGGTGCAGCAGCTCACAGAGGCGCTTTGTAAGGTATCTCAGTAATTCTCCATGGCGTGATGTGTACATTACCGCGGTGCCATCATTTGGTGCGCGGGTTCTGTGTCTTGATGAAAAGGATGGTGATTGTCTTCAGTACAGTGCAAACTTAAAGCTAGCCTCCCAGTAATTCTCCGTTTCTCCCACAGACCATCTGGCTCAGTCTTTAATTTTGACTTGGCCACTTGACAGGAAGCAGTCAGCATCTGTTTAAGCAGTGCAGCTTGGTCTCTTGTACATTTAGAGCAGAGGCTGTTGTCTGGCAGTCCCTGACTCCCACTGGGCCGTACAGCACCTGCATGAGCTTCGCAGAAAACCGTCGTAAATGGACAAAATGTTGCTGTGATCATTCCGTTTACATCATGTGAAAAACGGAGACCACCAGCCCAGGTCCTTAGTTCTTAGTTATGAATTAATGAGTGGGGGGTGGTTGGTTTATTTCACTGTTTTGTCAACATCTGGGACTTCCTGATGTGACACTGAAAGCCCCTTAGATTAATAGGTTTAATGTGCAGTTTAATTAGATTTCTGTATTACCTTTTTTATCCAGAGAAAGTTGAGCTATGCTTTTCTGTGTATAAAACCTGCTCACTTTCTGTGGCTTTCAGAACAGCAAACTGATGTTCTGATCCGATGGGGCAGATCAGTATCAAGCTACTCTGGGCCTGTTTAGGTCCGCCTGCTAGCTGGGGCCAAACTCTAAACCTGGTGCCCTGCACTTTCTGCAGCAAACTCTACTAAATATGCTTATTCAATATTTTGTAATTACTCAAGGGCTGAAAAAATATTTGTAAGAGAAACACACCCACTCCCCTCACATCTGGAGCTAAAACATGATCCGCTTGCACCCGTTTGTTTATCTGGTACCGCCCGGGGTTTCTGCCCTGTTCCTCAGCTCCTGGCATTCCTTGTTGGGGTTTGCAGCCAGCCGAAAACGGGCTTACGAGTGGCCATGCGAACTCGGCCAAAAGGCTTTTGGCGACTTTATGCGAGTCTGGGTGTCACTGAAGGGGAGAGAGCAGGATTGCGCGAGTGCAGTGGCTCCTGTCTGCTGATTGGGTGGATTGGGCTGGGCCGTTCCAATGGGTCTGATGGGGGGTGAGGAATGTCGTCCATGGGCCACTGTGCCTTGGCCGTGAAGGTGATGGGAGCTGAGCTGGCTGCCCGTGTGCCGCCTAAAGCACGCTCTCCCCCCACAGGAGGCAGTGGCCAGCGCCTGTTACTCTGCATTGTCTGCTCCGCCTGCTTTCTTTCATTCCTGTTGCGGAGGCCTTTTGTATTCGATGCTCCATTTAGACAGAATCCTACACTGGAAGCGGCATGAATAGACTGTGCTTTATTTGGGGATTTTATATAATGGCTGCCCCTTGAGGGACGTGCCCCTTGAGGGACGTGCCCCTGGAGGGACGTGCCCCTGGAGGGACGTGCCCCTGGAGGGACGTGCCCCTTGAGGGACGTGCCCCTGCTGACTTTGTTAGAGGCTTTGGCAGTGAGCCAAAGGACATTTTACATTTTCATTTCATGTTGGGGTTTTATGTGTCCGTGTTTCTCACCCCACTGGGTGATGCCCACAGGTTAAGCATGGCCTCCTGCGTGTTATGATATGAATATTAATGCATGCAGATGTTTCTCACATCAGTAGTGGCCAGTAGTCTCTGGAACTGATGCTAGCAAATTCCGAATCTTCCTGTCTTTTTCCACCAGTGCAGGTCTTGTTCACTGGCAGTCCTGAAAGACAGTATGGAGTTAGTCAAACCATGAAAGACCTGGTTGTTTCCCAAATCCTTCTGCGGATTAAGAGGGCTTGCCACTGGCCCCCACGATAAACAGGAAGTCCTGTTTGAGGACCTAGCTGGCCCCTCAGTCAGCTGGTCCACACCCACTTTTGTGTGTGTGTGTGTCTGTGTTTTTCCCCCGAGCCTCCTTGTTTGCATATGATCTGCTTTCCTCTGCCAGAGCCTAATTAGCTTGTGCTCATCCGTGGTCCAGTGAAGGCAAAGACTGTAATGGTAGTGCAGGAGACAGCACTGTCCATTGACTCGATTTTGGCATGGACCGACAATGCTTTAAAAGGGAAAAAATTGTTTACAAAAGAAAGAAACTTGGTTGCCGTGCTTGTTCAGATGATGGAAGTGCTTCTCTGACTGTGGTATGTGCTGCCATGTGGCCTGGTGTTGCAGTGACAATTTGCCTCTGCATCATCAGCCAAACACAGAAAGCAAGAACTGCTCCGCAGCGAGGGAGAGGCTGTTCTGTCTACATTGCTGTTGTTTGGAGGAATGTTTGGAAACCTTTGGCATTGTAGACAGTGTTGTCTGCACTGGAGTCTGCTGAGACTTGGCGCTGTAGATTTATCTGCAGTGTTTACTTTACGAGCAGCTTAGTAAAATAGCTCTCTTCAGTAGAGCCTTCATGTGATTCTGGCCACTTTAGGCTTGAGTCGCTGTTATAGACTTACCAAGGGATTTATAAATGGTTTGGATAGCCTTCCTGGCTGCATATACCCTTTCTATGAAACGGCATATCATCTATGTTGTATTCAGGTTGCTTGAGAATGTTCCATCCTCTCTTTCACAAAGGCCATGCTCTTCAGGAGGTTTGACTAGCTGTGTTTCTGGAATTCTAGTTTCTCTGCACTGATTTATAGATCTTGATTAGTCTTGAGCTGGTGACTACATTGGAATTTGCTTCTGTGTTCCTGCTTTTGGGTGGCAGCTTCTCTTGAGCTGGCTTAGTGCTGGGTGTTTGGAAGACATTAAGTGTTTCGGAAGAGACATCATCCCAAAATTTAGCGTCAACTAGCCAAGTTTTCATTTTAGAGCATGCCTGCCCACTGATTGGTCACCCTGACCCAATGCCTGCCCACTGATTGGTCACGCTACCCAATCTGCTATCCTTCAGGCCCCCC
>JAODKL010000124.1:28697-51614 GCA_026780765.1 Petrocephalus schoutedeni
GACCTCAGCCATAGGCTCCCTGTGTCCCCTCCTCCCCACAGACCTCAGCCATTGGCTCCCTGTGTTCCCGCCTCCCCACAGACCTCAGCCATTGGCTCCCTGTGTCCCCTCCTCCCCACAGACCTCAGCCATTGGCTCCCTGTGTAGCTCTTTACTGAGCAGAAGCGGAAACACGTTGGTGTTTCACAGCGACGATGGGGGGGCACAGAGATTTGGAATTGACGCTTGCCAAAAGGCTGACCATGTTGCTCCAGGTGTCATAGTGTTTTTGAAGATAATTTGATATGATTTTTGCTCAGGGTAAATATTTTGATGGTTATTAAATTGCGTTAGTGAGCGTAACCTAGAGTGCAGTATCCCTGCTTCCTCAGCCTCAGAATGCGTACCCAGGGTGTATCCTAAGTACCAGATGAGTTTCCTGCTTTGATACCGGCGTCTCCAGTATCCTCTCATTAAAGCTAATGAGAAATTCTGGGTTATAAACAAAATTGGCATTGGTTAATGCCCCTTTGTTCTTCCAATTAAGTATGTTTTTGTTTGCCTTTACGTTTTCCTTTGGTGGTGGTGACCAATGAAAAGCAGGATGGCAGTCAGAAGGAAGCTCATGGCCCCAGAGGCATCTGTGCTTCCCTCATTCGAGGAAATCCGACAAGTTTTCCAGCTAAGCAAGAAATCCTGCTTTCTGTAACTGGCCCCAGTTCCAGCCCAGTTAATTTTTAGCCATTGTTAACAATGTCAGACGCGCATAAAATCCTTGTAGTCTGTAGATAGTGGATGGACATCACTGTGTGTACAACCGAGTTAATGAGCCACAAAAAAAGATGTAAGTGCTAATAAAGGGTATATGTATATAACGGTATATGGTATAACCCACTTCTGACTGGGTTGCAGAGGCTCCTCCGACTTCGGGGGCGTTCCAGTTGTTTTCGACTTCCGAGTTCAAATGGAATGCAGCATAAATCACAGGAGGAGGGAGTGGTGCATTGTGGGGGAAGTGCAGATGGAGTGTCACACATCCAACCGCGGCTGGGGCAGGCAGCTGTAACAGGATGAGGCCACTCTGTGTCTCCCCCGGCTGTTTCTTGTGAGCATACAAGCGGCTTGTCTTCGTTGAATTCTGAATTCCAAAGGAGAGTATTTATTGAGCGTTTTTATGTTGGAGCCCAGCAACCAAATATAATTAGGCCGTAGATGGAGAGATTCCACGTGCTGGATCCCTGCTGGAGCTGGTGGGCTTGGTGAGCTCCTAGGGCTCTGACATTCCGCACAGCAGCTATATCTCAGTCGGCGCCGTGAGCAGCGACTGGCGTATACTGAGGAGGTATCAGGGGTCCCGCAGAGCTTCCTCTGATGGAAGAGTGTGCATCAGTGGCGGTTTGCTCCGCTTCCTCAAATATGCCAGAAAATAAATGTTCAGGTATGCACTATCGTATTGATATTGCTTTTAGTAAAAGTGTGCTAAAACGCGTTCAGCTTAATGACGAGCTCGTTCAGGGTCAACTACTTATCGTGGATTGTCTGACGCGATTTTCTTTCTTTCCGTGGCAGCACAGTGCATTAAACCCTATTGAAGCGCAGCTTCAGTGGGCTTCTATGGAACGGCACAGAATAACTTTTTTCACTGCAGAGAAGCTGGATGCTTATTGGATAAATGCAGCAAAATCATCACTTCCAGGGAAGCTCAGCTTCTCTGGGAGTGAATGGAGCAGTGGGCGGGCCAGGATGCTGGGCTGATGCATGATGATTGGAGGAACTGTCTAGTGGGCGGGCCAGGATGCTGGGCTGAAGCATGATGATTGGAGGAACTGTCTAAAGGGTGGAACCTCTTTTTGATAGACAGCCATCTTAAATATACACCGGAATTGGAGTGATTTCGAGCTCAGTCCCATGTGGATATGTGGGTATTTGCTGGTAAAATATATACATATATAATCATTCTTTAAATTAAAAAAACATAATTATAGCGTTCTCAAGTTTGCTCGTTGTTTCAGCTTGCAATGTTAATACAATGGCTGGGAACATAGACTTCTGTGTATGTTTCTTTTTGAAATAGCCTTTATTTAAGTGTGAGCAGCACATTAGCACTCCTTTGCAGGCACAGTGGTTTTGCCTTCATGTGGCTGAACATCCCACTGCTTTGCTGTTAGTAGGCCGTCCTGGCGAGCATACACCAAAGCACAAGGGCCACGTCACGAAAGCGGGATGCTGGACACCTTCGGCCCTCACGGCCCGGCTACTCTTGTCTGCTCCTGCAGGTACAGCGCCCCCCCTGGGGAAGCCTGGCACAGCAGGACAGCACTTTGTGGAGGACGGCTCCGAGGCTTCGAGCCAGGAGGAAGGTGCGTGTGAGTACTTCCTCTCCCTGCTCCCGTTGTGGAGTGAACCACCTCACCCGGTGGGGGTTCAGGGCCTGTGTGTCACCACCCCGCTGTGATCAGCCTCCCTCTGCTACTCCCTATACGGAGCGAACCACCTCATGTGGCGGGAGGGGGGGTTCAGGGCTTGTGTGTCACCACCCCGCTGTGATCAGGCTCCCTCTGCTACTCCCTGTACGGAGCGAACCACCTCACATGGCGGGAGGGGGGTTTAGGCCCTGTGTGTCACCACCCCGCTGTGATTAGCCTCCCCGAGCTGCTCCTACTATAAGAGCCCGGGCAGTGGGTTATATAAGTGCTTTCAGAAACAGGAAAGTGTTTAAAAGTTGTTTTTTTTTTTTTTTTTGTACAATCCATTACTGCGTTTAAATAAAGCTCTTTGTAGCATGAAGCTGCTTCCCGCGCCTGATTACGGAGCTTAGCGCAGTCCCAGATCTCACCCCCCATTCCCCAAATTAATCTTTGCTGGGAAGTGGCGCACACACATTTTTATTAGATAAACTGTAATTATAAAGTGCAGTTTGATCCTTTTCCTAGTGATTGCCTACAGTGTGTAAACTCGAGGAGCAGTGTTTCTGCCAGGGTACTGAAGAAAGTTTCCCTGTGTGATTTTATTTATTATATATATTTTTTTATCCTTTCTTTGTTAAAGCTGTTCATTTCAGATGAGATCACTTAAATGTATCTAAATTTTCAGTGCAAGCTCTAAACACTGGAAATCCTCTAATGGAATAGTCCTCCTAGAGTTGCTGTACTAGATGTTATTGCAGATGAATCCGTGTTTTCCAGGTGGACTAAAGGCTAAGCAGGATGCTTTCCGTAAATGTTTCCCCAGCGACCTGTAGGGCGGCCCTGCTCTCTCTGCTCACGGCTTTCCTCTCCTCCCCCAGACATGGAGTCTTTCGTTCCTGGCCACCGGAAGAAACCCAGTGGCAAGAGCCCGAGCCTGGGGTGAGCTTGCAGGGGGCAGCCTTGCACCTCTGTTATCTCTGCACACGGCTTGGTTTATGTTGTGGGTCAGCGTCCCCGGCATGCTAATCCCCCCCCCCCCCCATCAAAGCCTCCAGGGCGTAAGGAGCCCCCAGACCGACAGTCGGAGGCCCCCCCATCCAGAGCTGAATGGCGTGATGGACTGGAGGAGGAAGAATCCTGTCCTGAAGCCCGGCTCAGACCCCGGGGGGGCGGCACTGCAGAAGGTATGTGAGGGTGGGACGGGTCAGGCGTGAGAATCGGAGTCAGATCTGTGCACAGGTCAGAACCGGCCGGACCCTGACGCGTAGAGACTTCAGCCCAGTGTTATCAGACCGGGTGGGTCCTTATGGTACCAAATTGGGGGGAAGGGGGGGTCCCTTCCCTGGGCTTAATGGGACTGAGGGGGCAGAGCCCACTGATCAGTACTTTTTCCTGCCCTCCCCCCCCCCCCCCCTTGTGTTTGCACCCATGTTTATTCTCCAATGGCTCCGTATGATTTGTGTACCCCTCCCCCCGCCCTAATCAGTTTAGCTGAGGGAGACTGGGGGATAGTGCTTCATTGGGTCCAGTGGGTGCTAATGGCAGGCAGCATCGGGGAGAGAGAGGGCAGGAGTGACAATGAGCCCCAGTTTGGGCCCCCAGCCCCCGACACCCCCCCAGCGTCGGCTGGATTGTCTGCGGCTCCTGAGTCTGTCTTCTGTCAGCAGCACCCCAGCGATGAGAACTGGACCGCGCCGTCCGCCTGCAAGAGCAAAGCGAGAGCGCCGGCAGCGGACAGGTAAGGGGCACGACGGCGCCCCCTGTGGGCCGAGGGCCAGCGGGACGGCTCGCTGCTCCTAATGAGGGAACCATGCTTACCTGGTTAACCCGTGGATGGCTAACCCTGGATAGCATTCCAGCACGGTAACCTGGCTTGGGCAGCTGGCATTTGGGTTGCTGATGATGGTGTTAGAGGGAGAGGGTCCCCTATGAGACGCACTGGCAGACCGGAAGGCCACTGTGCTGCCATTAGTGTTCTATCGTTTACGGAGAATATTTTTGGCATCTGCTACGTTCTAACTGATGACCTGCACTTAACGTTATTTTACAGATATTGTTAATTGTGTTGGACATAAGGGTAAAAACTATACCAATTAATTTTTGTTTTAAATGAAATCGTAATAAGAAATGATCGCTGAAGGGAAGGCATGGCTCTCTCTCTCCCTCACTGCTGTTGTTTAATGTCTGTTTAACTGAGATCTCATGGTAAAGGGTCACAACAAACAAACAAGACCACTCGAATGTCTGTCCTGTTCAGGTGTTCTTCCCAAATTGATTTGTGCATCTGTTGGTCAAAATGACAAACAAGGTACCATATAAACGATTGAGCATTTGTGGTCTTTTGAATGAGGGAAATTCATTAAATTGGCTATTCGAATCAGGCTAACTAATTTACTGTAAGTTTTATAACCACATTTTTCAATAGACCAGCGCAATCCACACATGAAAATGAATTAAACTGTTAAACAATAGAAGTAACAACTTAAAAACGAAGTGTTTTATAGCAGCCGAAAAACGGCAAACAAAAACCATTTTTCTTATAACCAGCCGTATAGTCCATCTACAGTTAGACTCTGGTTAGAGGGACTGGTTCTGTGCGTCTGACCCCATGTTGACATGGGATGGCTCCATGTTTATCTCCTCAGGGAGAAGCTCAAGAAGCCAGAGGCCAGGACGACTGCTTCCTCTAACGGAGTGGGCAGGCCGGGCCCCCCACAGCTCACGCGGCAGCAAGGAGGCAAAGGTAAAGGTCCGAGCCCCTCGGGAGGGCAGGCCGGGCCCCCTGCGGCTCACGCGACAGCCAGGTAGCAAAGCTAAAGGTCCCGAACCCCTTGGGAAGGCAGGCTGGGCAGCAAAGGTAAACGTCCCAAGCCCCCCGGGAGGGCAGGCCGGGCAGCAAAGGTTAACGTCCCGAGCCCCTCGGGAGGGCAGGCCGGGCCCCCCGCAGCTCACGCAGCAAAGGTAAAGGTCCCGAGGCTTCGGCCACTTCCACCGTCGGACACAGAGGCTGTCAGCTCCTCTTTATTCCCTATGCCGGTGGCCGGTGGTTCCTGCCCACCTGGATTGAGCCGGGCTGGGCCAGGCATGGGCGGGGCAGTCTGGGGCCGGGAAGGGTGGGGCAGGCCATGGGCGGGACTGGGAAGGGTGGAGCGGGTGGAGCAAGGTGGGGTGAGGCAGGGCCAGGCATTTTGGCATCACCACACTAATACTCCCCAGTTGCCAGGTTTCATTACAGATACATTCTTGTTTAATTATCTTTGACTTAACTGTCAGTTTGAAAGAGCCACACAGCCCAGATGTCGTCTTGCCAAACACTGTCGATTGTTCAGTAGCTGAGGAGGAGCCCCGCGTCTGGGGGGGGGGGGGGGGGGGGGGGGGGGGGGGGGTGTAGGCAGGTCGATCTGTCATTTGTTGCATATTGACAGGTTGGTTAAATGTTAAAATGTGAAGATGCTGTGCTTGTGGCCGCAGGGCCGGGCCCGGACGCGTACGGCGAGACGTCCTCGGAGAGCTACAGCTCACCCTCCAGTCCTCAGCATGACGGCCATGAGAGCCTGGAGAGCGAGGACGAGAAGGACCGAGGTGGGCGTGTCCCCCGCGGTTGGCGCTCGCGGTAACCTCACGCCGAGGCTTCCTGAAGGCTGCACTCCAGCGCCCCTTGTGACCGACCTCTGTGCTCTCATCCTTATTACAGAAACGGACAGTAACTCCGACGACTCCAGTAAAGGCAGAGCGGACAGCTTCCTGCCCGGCAAGCCTGTAGGGGGTGCCGCCGTGGCCACCGTGCGCCCCATGCTGCCAGTAGCACAGAGGGATGGGCCCCTGGCCCCGCCCGAGGTCCCTCCACTGGCCTTCATGCAGCCCGTGGCATTTGTGGTGCAGAACGGCACTGGCAGGACAGAGAAGCCAGCTGGGGGTGTGATGGTGCCGCTGTCCGCTGCCTTCCGCGAGACCCTCCCCACGGGGCCCCTGGGGGACGCCGAGAAGCAGCCGCTGGCACCCCCCTCACACCTGGGCCTGCCGCCCCCTGCCAGCCCCGCCATCCAGCCCCTGGTTCAGCGCTTCAAGACGGCCCCCGGCCCCAGCCCTGCCCCCGGCCCGCCCATCTGTGAGGGCGGGGCCTCTGCCACAGTGCACCAGCCGCCTATGGGTGCCATCAGCGTGATCCCGCCCAGCTCTGCCTACGTGTCCCCACTGCAAGCGGCCTTCCCCGGTGCCGAGCCCACCGCCACGGAACCTCACCCCAAGGCTCCAGGATTGCCGTCCGCCCTGCCCACACCCTTCAGCCTCGCCGCCCCCACGCCAGCAGGGCCCCCCGCTTCCTTGGTCGCCTCCACGGCAGGCCAATTGCAGGCTGCCACGGTGCCCACTCATGTGCCTGGCCCCGCCCCCACGCCGAGCCCCGCCCTGACGCACAGCACCGCCCAGGGCGATGGCTCCACCTACATCAACAGCCCTGCCCCTCAGCAGCCACAGCCTGGCCCTCCTCAGCCAATGGGCTGTGGCGCTTGCGGTTGCCGCGGCAGCTGCGGAAGCATGCACCCGGCCAGCTATTGCTACACGCCCCAGGTGGCGCGGCAGGCCTTCAGCATGCAGCCCTTCCTGCACCTGACGTCGCTCTGCGGCGGTGGCGGCGCGTACCTCAGCCAGGCAGCCGGCAGCCCTGGCGCCACCCAGCTGCCCTTCTTCCCGGCGACGGCGTCACCCTACGGCGGCGGGCCGCTGCTGCACACGCCCTCCGAGCCCCTGCTGGGCGCCCAGGCCGGCTACGGCCTGCAGCACGTGGCCGCCTTCGGCCGCATCTACCAGCCGCTCTTCCCGTCGGTGGGGGTGCTGCCCGGCCTGAAGAAGGGCGCCGGCGTGTCCTGCTATAACTGTGGGGTCAGTGGGCACTATGCACAGGACTGCAAACAGCCCTCCATTGACGCAGCGCAGCAAGGTAATGGTACCACAGGCAGGGGGAGGGATTGGAGAGGACCCCCACTAACCCCGCCATTCCCCCCCAAGTGAGAAGAGCCTCTGAAGTGACTCCTTGCACACTCAGTGCTTAGACACGCAAGGCTGACCCGTCCCAGCGGGGGGCGCCCTCCGCCAGCCTACAAGACCTAACGGGAGGAAGGGGCTAAACAGCGGTACAGCAGCTCACCCCCCCGTGGACGTCCCAGCTGCGGGGCCTTTTCCCCCCCTCCTCTATTTATATATCTACAAACTACCCCAGAGCTGCACCAATGTGGGACTGGCTGTCAGTAGGGGCCAGTTTGGAGATATGACGCCGTTAGAGCCTTTCCATTTTTGCCTCGTTTTTTTTTTTTTTTTGTCGTTTTTTCTTCTTCTTGCTGCCTCAGTCTCGCCGCGTCTCCTGTGATGCGTCATGTGAAGTGATCCTGCCTCCCTCTCTCTCTTCCAGGTGGCTTTCGGCTGAAGATCGTCGGCCCTCACGCTTCTGACGCGCCAGACAAGGCCGACTGAGGACCCCTGCGGCGCCTGCTCGGCCACAATAAATATTCCAGAGGCCTGTCGTTTTTAAGGGTCCGCTTTTTTTTATCGTGCCACCTTTTAGAATGTGCTTTGGGGAGACATTTTGTGCCTGGAGCTTGCCTCTGCCAAGGTGGGAGGAAGCCCATGCCGAGGGCGGACTCTCCTCCGCCCGCGGCCTCTGGGACTTTGCACTGAAGACTGGCGAGTGACACCCTGACAGCTGTTTACGAAGTTATTTTCTTAAATTGTAAAAATCACCATGTCTCTTAAGGGAGTATAAAAGCCTGGAGATTTGATCTTATACGGGGGGCGGGGCGTTCGGGGGGTGCAGGGAGATTGTTAGCGGCTGGTTTGAGAGAGGGATTCTTTTAACATTGTGTGTCTGCTTCCCATTCTCCGGGTATTTCTGTATGAACATTACAGTCTTTGTATTTATCTCTACTCGGTCCAACGTCGACGCGTAGCTTAGACAGATTTCATTAACACGTTTCAATGCACAATTTGCTTATTAAAAAAAAAACTCTAAAACGGAACCATAAGTAACTGTGTTGTATCCGTGCCTCGACCTGGATAGGTTTAATTACAAATGTGGATGTGTTTAAAGGTTGAAATGCATAGGATTTTTCCGAGGGAAAGCCATCAAGGACTGTTAAAGCAGCTAATTGTCTAAAATGCAACTTTTTATATTTATTTAAAGTACAATGTGTAAATGTTTAAGAATATGGTTTGTATGGACTTTTTTTTGCATACCGCACACATTTCCTGTGTTCCTGAATTTCTTTGGAAACAGTTTTGAATGTACAATGTTTTATTTGAATTTCATTTTTTTTTTTGGCAATTTCTTGATGTTACAAAATTGTTTCAAAAGCATCTGCAGCTTGATGAAATGTGAAGCGTATATTGAGGAGTCAATCGTCACGTGTACGTCGCGTCGTTACGTTTATTGCTGCTCCGTTTTAATTGTCAGTATGCACTAGCTGTTGGACTTCTGCCCCTTCGGTCCGTAAGCGCACTGAGGCGCCCCTGGCGGATGTGGGGGGGACTGCTGCCTACGCACGTTGCCGTTGCGCATTCAGTATTCCTTTGGACATTATGCACTCCCGCTGTGGCCAGAAGAGGGCGTAGTTTGGACGCGTCTTTGCGAGCACTACAGCGTAGGCTGGGGAGCGGGTGATTTCCATGCAGTTGCTCTGTCGTGGTCACCCTGGATGCAGATGAGATTATCCTTTTCCCTTCCCTTCCTTTCCCCCCTCCAGCAGCAGAGCTCTGTTCTGCATGCTCGGTGTACTTATGCACGGGTTGGCATGTGCAGAGACGCACTCACTACAGCATAAGGCACGTCCAGGCTGCATTTGCAGGAACGCCCGAGAAGCACAGCCGCGTTTACTCTGCCCTGGGGGGACACGCGTCCCGTTTGCTTGATTCCAGCCAGTTCCAAGAAAATGGGATCTTCTTTTCCGTTCTTTCTTGGGGCTCCCTGACTGATTGATTATCAGAGAGAGCGAATTTATCGTTAGTTTCTTTAGAATGGTGAAAATGGTTTTAAAAAGTATTTCTTAACACTCCGAGTTGCGCGTACAAGTCCTTCCTTTTTGTAATGGCGAAAACTATATCATTTATATTGACGTAGAGTGAGAAGTGGGGTGGTGTGGAATTTATTTTGATTAAAACCGCAGTTAAAAAATAAGGAAGAATAAACGTGGACTGTATTTGAGCTGAGTGACCTACGTGATTATATAGACTACATCGGAATTTCTACGAAGGATTGAAATGCTGTGTTATAAGGAGGGTGTATCACCTCCAGTCTGTTTACTGTACTTTGATATTTAAATGTTGTGTACTAACTAGTAAGGTAAATATTTCTAAAGCAAAGTTGAATTTTATGCAAATTGATCCCCCTCCCCCGAGATTTTTTCAGCAATAAATAAAAATAAAATTTATCACACTGACTTTGCATTTGACTAATCGCATGTGAACGACGGCCCGTCCCCTTATAAAGCATGGGCTTAACGAGCACAGTGCAGTTTATGGCATGTCGTAGTGCTGAGGAGAGGATTACTGCGTGTGCATTTTAATAGCGTTATATAACGGGCATCTGGAGCTAGAAAGCTTCATGCTTCTTAAAGTATAGTAAAGATTCAAGCTGTTACATGACACCAGTTAGGCAACTGATTTAACGGCTTTTGAATAGTTTCATATTAAGCTTTTACGGCGCTCTGTTTAGGGGGTTGATGTAGCTTAAGATGGTTTCTGGTTAAACTTCTTATAGCTTTATACAGCACCTTAATTTGGAAACCTCCAAATGATTCAAGGCGACACCAATGGATGGCCATGGAGATCGGAGACTCGATCTGCGCACCATCCAGCATTCTGTGGCCCATTTAGCATCGTAGGTGGCCAAACACGAGCGATTATTTATAGGCCGTCCAGGTTTGTATAATAATCCCTCCCCCATTTTAAGAAAGTACCAGGCCTGCATTCTCTCTAAGCACCCGGTATTGTCGTCAGCGTCTGTCCATGCATGCGGCTCCTGTGCATTTATGCAGCGGCTGTCATCCTCTATATAAAGGGCTGCCAGTGCGCGGCGTTCGCCTTTAAAAGCGATGCGTGCGACAATCGATTGTTGTAAGAGTTGTAATTTGCAGTGTAAAGGTTCAAACGCACGCCGACTTCTTCTCAGCGCATGTGCGTAATCGATCGTCTCTTTGAGGCGAACGCGCACTCGCGTCCCTGCCTACGCTTGTGCTTTGCGGCAGCCAATCGCGTCGTGTCCTGAGCGGAAAGCTATGATTGGCTAAAGGCTGCTACGGCAGCCGCAGTAGATAAGCCCAGTGTCAAGCGGGGAGTTCAAGTCTGTTTTTAATTCTTATTATTTAATTTCGATATATTCGACTTCGGACAGCCTCGTCGCGGCGCTGTGACGTAATCGGTCTACAAACGCGCCCTTACACAGGGCTTGTAACCCTGCCGCCTGTCTGTTAGTAGGCGGTTAGTAGGACACAGCCGCAGCGAAAGCGCCGGAGGAGCGCTTCTGGCCCGGCAGGCTTCCTGCTCACGGCTCGTCCCGCAGCCACACGGAAGTAAAGGCGCCGCGGCGAATCGCAGGACGGCCCAGCCGCCCAAGCGCCTCCTTTTGCCGGGCACCTTCCGTCTGACGGCGCTTCGGAGCGGAGCGGCTACTTTCCGTGCGTCATGCACGCTTATAGTTAGAGGTTATGGTGCAAAAAATGCTGCCTGTAGTTAAAACCGATAGCAGGAGGCATGTAGGAGCCGATGGGCGCATCCTTGGCTTTTAGGTGCGGACGAGCAGCGGGCGTCATGGAGATGCCGATCACGGCCACCGTGCACCGAGCGATCGCCGCACTCACTGGCAAGCGGCTCCTCTTCGCCTCGGCCTTTCTGCTAAGAATTCTCCTGACTGTCTTTGGGATGTACCAGGATCAGACTATGGAGGTGAAATACACGGACATCGACTACCACGTGTTCACAGATGCAGCCAGATTAATCACACAGGTTGGTTTCGTTTGTTCTAATTGTGTATCCCGGCCCTTTAAAATGTCCTTCGTGTTACTGTAGCCATACCCTTAACCCTGGGGAACCCACGGGGTCATATATGACCCCGCCTTTTATTTCTGCCTTACAGTCAACCCACTCATCAAAGTAAAGATTTTGCTGTTGCTTTTAGGTCGTAAGTGGGTTGAATGTAAGGCAAACATAAAAGGTGGGGTCAAATATGACCCCGCAGGTTCCCCAGGGATAAATACCTGGTAGTAAAGGCTGTGTGTAGTTATAAGTCAAATCGCCGCGTCTGTGCAGTCGCTACATTGCTTGTCCATGTGATGCTGTTGGACAGGGAGCATCGCCATACAGGAGAGCCACCTACCGCTACACCCCTCTGCTGGCCTGGATGCTGACCCCTAACATCCACCTGAGCGCACTTTTTGGGAAGCTGCTCTTCGTCGCTTGCGATCTCATCTCCGGCTACCTGACCTACAGCATCCTGCGCCGGAGGGGGATGGGGTGCCGGCTGGCTTGTGGGTACTGCTCCCTGTGGCTGCTGAACCCCCTGCCTGCGGGCGTCTCTAGCCGGGGGAATGCGGAGGCCCTGCTGGCCGCCCTGGTGCTCGCCACGCTGGCCTGCCTGGAGGCCGGCCACCCGGCCCGAGCGGCCGCCTTCTATGGGCTGTCGGTGCACATGAAGATTTACCCGGTGACCTACGTCCTGCCCATCGCCCTATCGCTCCAGGCCGGCCCGGGACCCAGCACCTCGGACGCATCGCCGTCCCGCTGTGGAAGAAACCTGGTGAAAGTTCTCCAGAGGTTCCTGACCAGGGACCTGCTTGTGTTTGCTGCTGTGTCAGGAGCAGTCTTCTGCGGATTTACCAAACTGTTCTACCAGATGTAAGTTCACCTAGCAGAAAGGGAGGAATGAGGCCAGAGGGTGCTGTGCATTTTGGAGGGTGAATGATGTGAATTAGGCTGCTTAGCACTTCTGTGAATAGGGTTCCCACCATCCAGGAATTTCCGGGACCACCCTAGATTTTGATCATCTGTCCTGGAAAAAAACTAATTTTAATTCTGGGACCCGGAATGTCCCTGTCAGTTTTCCTATCCTACACGATCCTTTGGAGTGGGGTTGCTGTGTGCAGAATTTTCGGATTGTGACTGGGTGTGCACGACTTTACGGGGCCGAGGTGGCAGCCCTGCTTGTGAAGCCACTCCCTTTGGACCTTTCCTCCTATCACAGTTGAGCTTTACATTCTCGCCATTGATGCTGCGGCTTATCTGCCGTCTTGCTCAGCTGTGATCCTTGTTGTCTTTCCTCTGCAAAGGTACGGCTGGGAATTCCTGCAGGAAACTTACCTGTACCACCTGACTAGGAGGGACATTCGGCACAACTTCTCTGCCTACTTCTACATGCTGTACCTGACCGCAGAGAACTCCTGGAGCCTGGCACTGGGCCTGGCTGCTTTCCTGCCCCAGCTGCTGCTGCTCCTGCTCACCTCGCTGGCCTACCACTCAGACCTGGCCTTCTGCTGTTTCCTGAACACAGCTATCTTTGTCTGCTTCAACAAAGTGTGCACGTCCCAGGTACCAGCCCTCACTCCGTGTCTGTGACCCATAGATGGATCTCACAGTACTTCCTGTGACACCCTTAACCTTAACCGTGCCGTCTGTCTGTCACACTACTTCCCGTGGCCCCGGTAACCGTGCCGCCTGCCTGTCACACTACTTCCCGTGGCCCCGGTAACCGTGCCGCCTGTCTGTCACACTACTTCCCGTGGCCCCGGTAACCGTGCCGCCTGCCTGTCACACTACTTCCCGTGGCCCCGGTAACCGTGCCGCCTGCCTGTCACACTACTTCCCGTGGCCCCGGTAACAATGCCGTCTGCCTGTTACAGTACTTCCTGTGGTACCTGTGCCTCCTGCCGCTGGTCCTCCCTCGGCTCAGCATGTCACTCAGGAGGGGACTGGCTCTTCTGGCTCTTTGGTTCGCGGGACAGGTAACTCCATTTCTGCACTGGCTGTGATTTGGGTACCAGCCGCATCACATGAGATGTACAAGACGCTGAAATGCTGTAATTTACATACTCCAAAAGTCTACCAGATTTCTTCAACTCCCCAAAGCACATGCCCTGGACATGTCCACATAGCTGTGTGCTATTGGTATCGGGGCATTGCTTAAAATCCTCTAACATACAGTATATATATAGATGAAAAATGTTGAGTCTGACAATCTTGCTGTTCGCTTTGTTTTCCAGGCAGTGTGGCTGACCCCAGCGTACTACCTGGAGTTTGAAGGACGGAACACCTTTGTGCTGGTTTGGCTTGCTGGCCTGCTCTTCCTGCTTATAAACGCATATGTCCTGGTGGAGATCATTTCCCATTATAAACCAGAGCAGAGGCCTAAACTGGATTAGTGTGAGGACAGAGCACATCACTCAGACCCAGAAATAATCAGAGCTGCTTCCATATCCAGAAGGATGCTGATGGCCTCAGTGCAAGTTTACATAAATTATTTTTTTAATCTTTGGCTAGAGTATAACTGCATTCCTAGAGCGATGCCTTAGGGTTGGGGCAGAGGTGGACTCATTAAAAATAAAATATTGGAAGTTATTATAGTTCTTGTTTCGTCAATTTGTGAATGAATGCACATGAACATGCCTCAGTAATCCAAAATGCACTTTGAGTAAAATAGCGCCTAACACGGCATATATTGCAGTAGCCAGAAGAGGGCAGCATTACCCAAGCTCAGCGACGCGCCTGTGCCTTCCAACACCTTCATCACCCTGTAAGCAGCTGCATGATGGCCCCTTTCCCACACCGTTCATTAGGCTCAATTGAGCTGTTAAGTGAATTATGGTAAACAAATCATGTTAGACGGGTCGGGACTTGCCCTGCTATGGCAGTCGATCCAGGACGCCTCTCCTTAGCATAAAGCATGCCAACGTTGAGTGGCCATGACGGCTCGCCATGTGGAGCTCAGCATTTCCTGTGCAGGTCGAAGCGCCAGCCCTGTGGATGTGAATTGCCCACAGCTGCACCCTGGTAGCCGGGCCCACCTCTCCAGTCCTGTTCTGCCACTCCCAATATACCATGACTTTCCTTTCCACTATTAAAAAAAAAAAACGGTAGCTCCAATTTCCAAGCAAACTGCCAAGAGAAGAGCAGAGAGGCGCGTCCAATCGCGGCTTACAGCGGTATCACTGGCTGCCATCTGACTCGCTTTCCCTGTTAGACCAAACAGTACCAGAATAACATTTAGCAATGGTCACGCAACTCAGCGCCAGGCAGCTGTCTGTTTACAGCTGTCAGCACTGCTACAGCGCCCTCCCGGCTTCTGGGGCCGATGGATTCACCACAGTGAGCTGTACTCTACAGGCAGCATGCCGGTTTTAACGTCGACTGCACACCACATATTAGCATAATCGCTAACAACCCAACAAAAGTGGGCGATGCCGCAGTCATCGTGGAAAATCACAGGAACACCAACTTTGCGTACCAAACCAAACAAGGCAGAGCAACATGCAGCCGTTCAGTGATGCTGGATGAGAACTATGCCTTTGAATGCGTGTGTAGTAAAGAAATTTAAGAGCAGCGGAATTCCAAGAATGTTTACCATTTATTTCACATACCGATACTGACGAGTGTTATTAAATATTCACAACATCAAAACAACAACAATCCTCTGGCAGAGGTGGGTAGTTCAGGTCCTGTTGAGTACTCCGTGACTGTGATTCTTTATACTCAGCTGGTTGGTTAAAACAAAATCTCTGGCCCGAGGAACCAGATGGATGACGAAACGTGAACTTCAATAAAAGATGAAATACTTTCCTAAGTTGTTAAACCCACTGAGCAGAGTTAGGCCGCTATCTGCTTTCGAGTAGATTCCTACAGCTCCAGGCTTGGAGAGTCTCTGTCCATCAGGTCTTCTGCCACAGCATCGGACCCTCCTGCAGATGGCCGCTGGGCCGCTCCCCTGCGAGGCGCCCACGTTCACACGAACGCCAAGTGCAGTCCTGCACCACGTCCCCGTGTCTACTTGAGCAGCTTGGGCACGGCCATGGAGGCCATGGTGGAGACGGTGATGTCCTTGAAGATGGGCTGTGCTGTGGCCGGCAGCGAGGACTTGCTCTGGGTCAGTGTCTCGATGATGGTCTGCCTCATGTCCCGGCTGGCGTCCCCCCGCACGGCCAGCAGGGCCACCACATGCTCGTCCCTGCCAAAGTGCGGCTCGTCAGACACTCCTCAGGGAAGCATTCTACCTGTTATGGACCGAGGTTTTTGGGAAGGCATCTCACCTGATGTCAGGGTACTTAGAGACCAGGGTGGAGACCTCCAGGCAAAGCAGGGAGGGGTCCGTGAGCTTGAAGACCTCCGCGATAGCAGCTATGCTGTCACAGAGGCGATCCGTGTCCTCCCCCTGAGAGAGCATCAGGAGAGTCTTTAGTGCAGGCCTATTCAGATCAGCCATTCATCTCCCAGCCTTCCTTTGCCTGTGAGCCAACTGTGAGGCCTCCAGCCAATCAGAATCAGTCGTCATTATTTAACTACCTGGGAGAACTGAAAACAAGGCCTGGATTTGGAATTAGGCCAAAGGCCAGCTTTGAAGAGCCCCGGTTTAACACCTCTTTGATGCAAGTGTGCCACCTAGTGGCTGCAGGGACTTGCAAACAGAAGTGCTGCAGGTTTAAGTCAGAGGACAGACCCTGCCATTGGACCCGCCCTGCCATTGGACAGGCCCTGCCATTGGACCCTTATGCCAAGGTTACACAGTTGGAGATGCGATGTAAGAATGTGAGGTGGACATGGCAGAAACATCAGCGAAGCGGTCGTAAGAGGTAAAGACGGAACAAAAGCGACCAGTGAACACACACATGGTCAGAGTTACACAGCGGTGAGCCCGACACGCAAGTGATGGTGGGAATTCTGGTGGAGGAGGCGGGACTACTTGCAGCGGAGAGCTTCCTGAAAAGGGACCTGAACTGCTCGGCCTCCTTGATCATGCGCTCGGCGCCCTCGCGCCGCTCGTCAGCGTTCTTGAAGGTGACGCGTTTCTGCAGCACGGCCCTCAGGTACTCCTGCACCACCCGGCGGTGGGCCTCCCTCGTCATGTCCTGCGGGCCGGCGGGCACAGGACATCATCCGTGGGGACATCGGGCAGGATCACAGAGGGCCGCTCCTATGGGGGCACCCCGGAGCTGCCGGGGCCAGACCCCACGCGGCGACCCCGCCAATGCCACCTACCTGGCTGTAAGGCTTCTTGATCTTGGAGAAGTCATTGAAGTAATCCTCCAAGGTGACACAGATAGTGTCCACGGCATGAGAGCCACCCAGCCACTTCCGGGTCAGGAGCTCACTCAGGTGATGCTGTGGAGAGGAAAGAGTCCGTGAGCGGCCACACTGCGGGGCCGGCCCAGTCCGGTTTGGGGGCCTGTCCAGGGCACACGGAGGCTCCCGATGATCACCCATCACATCCCAGGAAGGAAGCCATCCATATAGCCGTTAGTTATCCTGAAACATCAACAGCAGCGCCTCTGAAAGTGGGGTATCACGGCGAGGGGTGCGATGGGGGGAAATCAGAGAAGCTGCTCAGTGACCTTGAAAAACACATTAAAAAGTCACGCTGCAGATTAAAGACTCCTATTCTGTGAATATTAAACTTATTGCACCCTTATTGCACCATTTTCTATTCCATTCGATTTACTGCTTCACCCAAACAATTCATAACGTATTAAAATACCTTAAGCTCAATACTGTAGCCTTCAATGGGATTTCAGCCTCAATTTTTAGGAATCTTTGCATTTCTGACTGAATGGAAATGCAGGACAGTCACAGTCAGCGTCAGAGGGTGCTGGCATGGTCTCAGATAATTTCTTCTCAGTCTTCGATATCACACAGAAACACCCCCCTCTGTGGCCACAAGCATAAGACCACGCACCCTCTGTGGCCACACTTACAAACCTCACCCCCTGTGGCCACACCCACAAGGCAACACCCTCTGCGGCCACACCCACAAAAACCACACACCCACACCCCCCCCCCCCCCCCCCCCCCCGTGGCCACACCCACAAGGCCATGCCCTCTGTGGCCACATCCACAAGGCCACGCCGCACCTCTTGCCATGCCTTCCCTCGGTTCACATCACCCACAACACAGATGTGTTACATGCCCAGACGCTCTTGACTGGTGTGCGTAACCCTCTGCGGGCACCATCTGCCAGCAGTCCTACCTCTAAGTCAAGGAAGACCTCATCCAGCAGGAACTGGCAGCCCTCTCGGGCAACCTCGCCCAGCGTCCTCTCGATGGTGGTGTCGTTCTGCGTGGGCTCAATTTTTAGGCTGTACTTCTTCTTTAAGCTATTAATCGATTCCCTGGTAGAAAAGCAAAATGTGTTTCCCCCCATTAATATTCAGACACTTAAACCTTACCAGAACTACCCAAATAGCTACAATACAAGCTACAATACATGAGGACCTTTTGGAGGCCGGCAAACTTCCGCCTACGCTGGCAGCACCTGACTCACTTGAAGGTGTGGCAGTTGTTGATGATGGCGATCATGTACTGAACGTAGCACTGCGGCAGCTGCCGGTCCTTCAGGTGCTCGTTCTTGTAGGCGACGGCCTCTTCTTGGTACCTGAACCAGGTCATATCCGCAGAACTTAGGAACAGTTACAAGTCAGAGGGTTACAGAAAAAGTCAGGTACTCCCTGTATAGGGGAAAGTAAGTTAGACTTTACACTACCTGCACCTTCGCAGAACATTCATAAGCAGCATGTACGTATTCCTCAGCATCCAAACATACCTTAACAGCTTTAACATGCATTAACATTATATAATAGTAAACATTATAATGATATAAGTACATATTTATTAAAGATGCTAGGGTATGTAGGATGTTAAGGTACTTACATGCTGCTTATGAATGTTCTTTGAGTGCATTATAAGGGTTTAATGAAGGTGCAGTTAATGTAAAGTGTTTTACCAGCAGCCTGTGATTAGTGCTAAGCGGGCAGCCCCAGGCAAGACCTGTTCCACCCCCCCCCCCCCCTCCGCTCAGCCTGTGATTGGTGCTAAGCGGGCAGCCCCAGGGAGGCGTGTCCCACCCCCCCCACCCCCCTCCAGGCCCCCGCACCTCTGGAGGAAGGTCGTCATCTGCTTTAAGCACAGATGTAGCACTTGCTCTTTGAACGTCTTGTTTATTTGGGCCGCCACCTGCAGATTCTGCTCGAACATCTAGAGAGAGACAGCGGGCCAGTGTGAGCGTGCGGTTTGAGCCCGACGCTCGCGCCCGGCGGCGGGTCCGTGTGGCGCGGCACTGCCGTACCTGGAAGACGATGGCGGGCAGCGAGGTCTGGTAATAGCCATCCTGGTCGGCTTCGGGTTCCGTGTCCTTCTGCCAGTCTTTCCGGTCGGTCTCCAGGGCTTTGCGAAGCCAGCCCGTGATGTTCGACTGGGATGACAGTGCCAGAACGACCGACCTCAGTGCTAGGGCTTTGCATAATCATCCACGCAAACCCAATACAGGACTAGAGGCTTGTGGAAATATCGGCCAATCAGCAGAGGCCTCAGGCCAATCAGACTTTCGGAAGCTTTAATGAGCACGATCGCGGTTGCAGCATAACCCAATGAATGGCCAAAGGCTAAGAAGCCAGACTCAGCCTGCATGGAGGTGCCCCCCACTCGCCATGGTGACCGCGGGGAACCTGGACTCACGGTGATGGTCTGGATGTACTTGCTGAGCAGCTCGTCCACGACCTCCTGAGACAGCAGAAGCTCCAGCTGGGTGACGTCGCACTCAGAGGCTAGTTCCGGGTCGCCCATCATTTCCAGGCTGCAAACAGAAGGACATTGGCCGACCCAGGACATCGGGGAAGGAGGGCAGCCACCCCTGACCATGGGTTTTCTATCCCAGCATGCCTTTAGGCAGGATCGTGTCTTCTTAAGCTTGGATTTATTGCATTTTTCACCCAGTAATCCGTGGTTAACCACTACAATTACTGCATTAGTAAAACTTAAAAATTAAAAAATTAGTAATTAGTAAAAGTGCATTAGTAAACACAATAAATAATCATATATCTTGTTCTAAATAGCTGTGGTTTAAAGTGCTACAGCCATACTTTTAATGCAGACAACAAATTTGCATCAAATTTGGTCATGCAGATACTAAAGAGTGCAGACTGGAGTCCAAGCAGAGCATAAGGTGAGAGGGCTGGAAACCTGGGGAGCCGCCTTGGGCAGCGAGCCCGTGGCCACGCAGAGACGTTAGGAGCAAGCATGGGGGTTACCCATAAACAACAGTAATTCCTTCATGTGGACCACACTCATCTACATCTATATTCCACCTTAAGATAATCGCAGGCAGACCGGCCCACAGCACACTTCCACACTTATGTGACATCATCCCAAGCCACCGTTCAGAAGTCAGACCATCCTTCTCCTCCTTAATATTCACATAAAAAATTAACACTTCCTTAAATACCAGCCGACTGCACTGGCGAACGGGTGAAAAGGGCCGAATGCAAATGGAGAACAGCTACTTCAGCAAACTAGTGAAGACCTGCTTCAGCAGCAGCAGCGGGGGCCAGGCGGCGCCAATCCCGAATACCTGCTGTACGTGTTGAGCACCCAGGTGAGAAGAGTGACGATCTCGTTGGCCTCCAGCTCCTCGGCAGCCAGCTCCTGCACCCGCGCCGAGACGGCGCCGTGGTAGAGGTTGAAGAAGACGTGGAAGGTGTTGTAGTGCGGGGGGAAGCACTGCACCACCAGGTTCTTCACCACCAGCAGGTCGTCCAGCACATATTTGCGGGTGATCTCCAGCAGCCTCACCAGCCACATCTTGTCGAGCTCGCGCGTCTCGGCCTGCGTGCTCTCGATGCGCACGCTCACCGTGCCCTCCAGCACCGCGAACATGCGCTCCTTCCAGCGCTTGGGTCGCCCCGGGGGCAGGAAGCCGGTCTGGCGCTCGCGGTCCAGCATGCGGCGGTCCACCTTCTCCTCGCGCTCGATGATGCGTACCGCCGACACCAGCATGGTGGGGTCGCGCCTCACCGTCACAAGGGCGCGCTGCAGCACCATCCACAGCTGCTTGCCCAGCTCCTCGGAGAGCACCTGCACCTCGTCGAAGTAGCCACGGATCAGGTTCATGTCGTGCGCGTTCTTGCTGTCCACGCGGTACTGCTCGTACATGAGGTCGTCGCGGGAGCACTCCAGGTCCATGAGCCGCCGGTGGGCCTGCAGCAGCTGGCCCTGCTCAATCAGCTCCTGCGTCTCCTGCACGATCTCGGGCACTGCAAGAGAGGGGCGAGCAGGGCGGTCAATAGGAGCATTCTGGAAGCTTTATCTGTCACATGACATACAGGCTCTCAGACTGGCTGAGAAAACGGGACCGGAGTAGGGAACTGCAAGCCTCAACACCTGCTGGCCCGCACCTGTCACTCAACACGTCTCGGTAACTGCTTAACCAAAGCCATTAGCTGCCTAACAACCAGCCACACCTAAGGTTAGAGAGATCTGGACCTCAGCAGCCCTGCTGTGCTGTAGCAGGGTGAGCTCTGGGTGAAGGCAGTGCTGGCAGAAGCGGGCCTGGCAGAACCCGGCAGAGGCAGGCGCGGCAGAGGCCCCGGGAGCGAGCCTGGCAGAAGCCGCGGGAACGAGCCCAGCAGAGGCGGGCCCGGTAGAACCCACCAGAGCCCACCCAAACTCCTTTAAGGCGTCAGCCACACATCACGGCTGCGAGCGGATTCCGGAACTCTAGCTTCCTCAAGATCCTCAATGAGCACGTCACCAAACTACCTGTTTTCTGAGGTGATGCGTTTTCCCCTAACTGGAGACGCCAAGCCTGTGCCGTTACTTAATCCCCCACGAGTCTGTTCAGGATTTTCCCGCCAGTTCCGGACTGGATGGTCCAATCCTACCTTCGACAGCAAGATAAATGCTTCAGCGACTGGGAGGCTCATTCTCACTTCCACTCTAGTTTCATTTCACGGGCCGATTAAGTCGTAGCAATGAATGAACCCCCCCCCGCTTCCTTGTGCGAAATGGTGACGTAATGTTTATAATAAAATATCCATGCAGCGCCGAGGGACTTTCCCAGAGCAGCAGCAGTAGAACGCTGCGGACGAGCATCGCTGGAGGCGGTGGGGAGCCGCGGAGCCGGCCGGCTCGCCTACACCGCGGCGGAAGGGGCGCGGGCGCAGGAACGCGGCTGACGCAAACTGCTGAAAGAGGCAGACAGGGCCGGGAGGAGGAGGCTCAGAACGAGCATCAAAGGAGCATCAGAGATTAAGGCAGGAGGGCGTCTGCCACCCTTTGTGCTTGGGGTGGCGAGCGCTTGGTGGGACTGCAGCCCGTCCCACTGCAGACACCCTCACCACAGAGGGCCGTCCAGGGACCAGGAAAGCGGGAAGCCTACACAGCCACGCAGGTATCCACTGCAGGGCTTCCCACCAGGAGAGGGATTCCAGAATATGGTTATAAAATTTCTACACTTTGAAAACAACAAATTAATCTTCATTTTAACCGTAACTTCAATGCAACCTTTCATGAAATTCATCAAGGAGGACGCGACCCCCCGCTGATCTGGGGCCGCAGGGCCCTGGCACTGTCATTTTGGGGGCCGTAGGCTCAGAGGTTTGGGAGGCTACGGTGAAAAAGGTACAGAGGGTGATCTGGACAAAAGCAGCCTGTGTGAGCAGAGCTGGAAAAGAGGGCAGCCACTCCTGAACCAAAGTCTTACCAAACATGACTTTTTGGAACTAAGATTATGCTCCAGTAATTGTGAAATAAGCTGGAACTGGAAACACTGCAAACAATTTCTGTAAAATTATTCACAGATTTTTAGCAGTCACTGTAGTGTTGCTATATACTACCAGGTATAATCTTCCAGGTATCCATCCACATTGCTAGTTAAATGTCCACAGTATTGTGCTGCTTCGTGTGATGCAAATAATATCCAAACATTAAGGCTGCTTTAATTTATTAAAATGCAAACTTACAGGCCAGTTCTTAAGCGCATTAAGCTGTATAGATATAACGTACAGAAAATCAGTTATGTAGAGAAAACCTCACTAAAATACTACACAGGATAAAATATTACAAATGTTAAAGTACAAAACTCTTTATAAAAGATAAAGAATCTGCAACCGTCTTTGATGAAGAAATCGTGGCAGACGTGAAACATTATACTGCAGGTGTCATACCAAGTTTTCCGAGAAATACTGAAACAGGAAACATTTCATAAATTTCATCAACATCAAACTTAGTCAACAATGATTAAGACTCCAGTTTCCACAAAGACATGAAGATAACAAAAATGTGAAAGATTATATCTACAATATTATGAAAAATATTTGCACATTTAAAAAACCCACACATAGAGTGGGAAACCCAAAATTAGGTCACCAGTATCCCAGCAATAACCTACGCGAGCCACCTTAATGCCGCACATCGGCCAGAGTGGATCCGTGCCCCGCTCCCCAATGCGAGCCACCTTACTGCCGCACATCGGCCAGAGTGGATCCGTGCCCCGCTCCCCAACGCGAGCCACCTT
>JAODKL010000124.1:51714-65342 GCA_026780765.1 Petrocephalus schoutedeni
CACCTGAGACCCCCCCCCCTTTCCCAGCTGGGGACCTCTTAGCTGCTCTGGGAAACGTCCAGCTTCTCCATGGTTGCCCACCTCAGAGACTTTGGGGTCCATGGCCATATCGCCCAGAAGACTCTCTTTGGGACGACGGTAGTCTGCCGCACTCAGGAATCTCACTGAGCATATTGCCATCAGAGAAACGGCCGTTTCCTGATCTCTGTTGCATTAACAGTGATTTATTCTTTTGTTTTCATCCAGTTTGCTCCGAAAGCTCTGAATCAACCACTGCACAATTAAATGCTTAACTCTGAAAAACAATTGTTTTCAATGCTAATTAGTAGCAGCTACTTCAGGCATTGTTTTTCTGATGGCAAAAAGCATTTTGGATTTAACCTTCAATGAGTCCAAGCCGGGGCCCAACCCAGACTAATCCAGTTATGCTCCATTATGTCACTCAGGGGCCCTCAAAATGTTCCTAACTCCCCCCCTCCTTAATGGTGGCCCTGACTTTGAGGACAATGATATTGCCAGACTGAGTTTATCTAAGGTGTTTTTGCATTCAGGTTGACCCAAGTGGCTTTTTACAGAGACCATGTGACTTAAAGGTGGGCGGTACTTGGCGAAAACGCATCCTAACACAACGCGGGCTATACCACAAAAGCAACTCTCAGCTCACGTGGCCACGGAGCAAGACGAAAACAGAGTATAGTCAGAAAGAGAAAACATATGGACTCAACAACAACACGCCCTGGACAGGATATACTCTCCACAGCCACGAGAGACCATCAGGACCGAAGCGAGGGGAAAGCTGTGTTACATTTCAAAGGCACGGAAAACAACAAAATACCTCTGTGGCTCGTACATATTGTTTTTTTACTGATTAATGATATCAATATGGAAGTACACAACACAATAAGAGCCAAGCTTTATGCCATTGTGTTCTGTGGGGGCTGACCTTCACCATGTCATCAGGGGCTGTGTTTAATGGTTATTTTCATGCCCTATAAAAGCTACAGTAATAGACCCATCAGATACTACATACTACATATTTATTTATTTATTAATTCAAACAAAGCTTTGTAGTCAATCTGTTGGTAATCTATATCTACATCTAAATCTATATATTAGAAAATAAAAGATTACATTTTAATGATTAGGCTCAGTTTAATATATTTCACGTAGCCAAACCATTACTGCGAATGAATCATACACAGTCTGACATTTTAATGCAGATATGATGAAGATCAGTGGTGGCCTCCTGAGAGGTCATGTGACTGCGCGGTACCTGATGGAAGCCCAGGGAGTTTGCAATGCTGGGCGAGGCGTAGAAGATGGCGCCGTCGGTGCTCACCACCAGCGCAAATCCAGGCAAGGACTGTAACGGACAGTGGAGAAGGTTAGTCTGGATGTTACACACCGACAGAAACACAGGTGTGTTCCATAGCCCACGTACGCTCAAGACCCTTATATAAAGGTGCCTTTTTACTTTGCATATACACCTATTCCCAACCTGTTGTATACTTTACATCAAGCCTAGAATACAGTACCTATACAATGTAAATTCGATGTAAAATCAGTACAATAGTTGTTATAATTTATTGTTTAGGGAAACATTACAAAAAAAAATATTGTACATGCACAGTACAGTACTGTACAGAACAGGACCGCAATCATTCAAAAACTGTGTAAGATGCAGGTTGATTGTACGTGTTTTTGATATTGTACATATCTGATACGTAATAGTATGCAAAAATGGTGATACTTTTCATTTTGTGCTGGTCTCCACTTAACCCTCAGCAAAGTCTTTGCTGGTATGCATCCTTCGCTACGCAAGAGAAAGTACTCATATAAAAACAATATACTTCTAACAGGTACTCGTATAAATATAGTATGGCATCCAGCAAGTACTCATATGAATAAAACTGGCCTTCAAACAAGCACGCGCCCCATTGCCCAAAAAGACAAATTCAGTGTTTGGCAGGAATTTTGGTGAATTTGGTGTCGCCTCTCTGTTTTTAACGTGTGTAGATTACTAAGTGGAAGGGTGGGAAGTCTGATCGTCTTGAGGGCCTCTGAGAGAGCAGACGGTGGTACTGGGGACCCGGCCAAACAGGGCCGCCTGTGCTTGGGGGCCAGAAGGGTCCACATGGGACACAAGGGGTTCTGTAATCAGTAATCGTAGGCCTGCATGAAAACCAAAATGCCAGGGAGGCAGGTGGGGGCCTCCTGCCTGGCAAAGGGGCCGTTTGGCAGGTGTAAGCAGGCAGACAGCGACCCTGCCCCCCCCAGGAAGAGCTCAGAGACAGGGCATCGGCACGCAACAGACCCTCTGGGCATAATGACCCCTAACAGGTGTCAGGCCTGCTCCCGTCATCAGGCCTGCTCCCATCATGACGCCCTCTGGCTGGGAGGAGGCCGAGCTGCAGACCCTCTGGGCATAAAGACCCCTAACAGGTGTCAGACCTGCTCCTGTCATCAGGCCTGCTCCCGGCATTATGCCCTCTGGCTGGGAGGAGGCCGAGCTGCAGACCCTCTGGGCATAAAGACCCCTAACAGGTGTCAGACCTGCTCCTGTCATCAGGCCTGCTCCCGGCATTATGCCCTCTGGCTGGGAGGAGGCCGAGCTGCACAAACTCGGGGAAGCTGGTGGGAGGCGATTCTGCAGCCAGACTGGGTGGTTTTGCCTGAAAAGACGGTGTGAGGCAGCAGCAGTGTTCTGTGTAAATTACGGTTCATTCTTATGAATGGGCCCTGCATCAGCAAGGCTTCCTTCCTGCAGAAATCCCACCAAATCATGCTCTGCATTGCAGGATTATTGTTCTTCTTTCTTTACAGTCCAGTTTGACAGGGGACACGGTAACAGTCAAAGATTGTCGAATTCCGAAAAAAAATTTGCGTTGGATATAGAAACACCTACAGAACATGGTACACAACTTTCATACAAACATTTTTATACCGTTCACTTTATTTTTCGAATATTGTGTAGAACAGCATGCTAAATATACTAAATAAAGGCACAATTGAGTGTAAACACATTTTTGAACTATATTTGTATTATTTGTTTGGGTAATTAGGGAAGTGACAAAAGATTAACCATATTATTAGAAATTTCAAAGAAAGCGAGTTGTAAAATATAGGATGTATGTTTCCCGAGCACTTCCTGCCACCTGCTGCTTCCTCCGAGTCCCGACAGGATTATACAGACATCAAAGGCAGGCCAGCGCACTTACGGCATATTTCACACGCCTGATGTGTTCTGGCCTTGGCCCAAATAATGTAAAGCGGGACTCCCTGTGCCCGCTGGGACCTGGGGGGGCCTGATGAACAAGGGCCGAGTCACGCCATGCCTGCTGCAGCTGCAGTGACTGCGCTGAGGCCTGCGACCTTCTGCTCTCACTGCCACCTCTTCTGTTTTCTATTTATACAGCAAGGGTGAGACAGGAGCTCCTGCGCGCTCTCACACTCTCGCATCACAACTCTCACACGCTATCAAACGCTCTCACACACTCTCAACCGCTCTCACATGCTGTCAACCGCTCTCACACGCTGTCAACCGCTCTCACATGCTGTCAACCGCTCTCACATGCTGTCAACCGCTCTCACACGCTGTCAACCGCTCTCACACTCTCGCATCGCAACTCTCACACGCTGTCAGCCGCTCTCACACACTCTCGCATTGCAACTTTCACACACTCTCAACTGCTCTCACACGCTCTCAACTGCTCTCACACGCTATCAACTGCTCTCACACGCTCTCAACTGCTCTCACACGCTCTCAACTGCTCTCACTCGTTCTCACCCGCTCTCACTGGCTCTTGCCCGTTCTTACCCGCTCATACCTGTTCTCACCTGCTGTTACACACTGTCTTCCTCACATACTCTCAACCGCTCTCACACGCTCTCGCCCTCAAGCTCCCAATACGCCAGGCTCACTCTGGCCACCAGTCAAACCTGGGAATGTATCTGCTGCAACATGATGGATTACATCATTCAGCACAATCAGTGAGAAGTACAAATTCGTGTTCACTCCCCTTATTTCCCGACCTCCTTCTGCTCCTCCTGGCGGGGGACTAACCACTGGCCCTTCATATTCTCTGCCCTGTGACTGGGATTTTTGCCTCTTTTGCTCCATATGCGCTGCACCTATGCGCTACCACCCTCCTGAGATACTCGACACGCTCAAACTGCTGAGGGACCAGCTTCTCAGGACCCACCCCAGCGCCCTACGCTCCGCCTACCTCCAGTAACATCTCACTCTCCATGACAGCGGGCATCTCCAGAGGGGCCTTCTTCCTGGCAGACTGAGTGCAGCTCTCCTCGGCCGCCTTCTCCTGGATGGCTGGCAGCCAAAACAAGGAAGCAGAAGACATTCATTCACCTGAACATTTCACTGCTGAACTGTAATCAGTTTTCGACAACAAAGGCCAGTATTTATATCTCCATCATAGGAACAAACACTCCAGCAATGTAAACAAAACACCAAGGCCCATGGACCCCTGGCAGACGTTAGATGAGATATCTGGGGAATCCGGGAGCTCCCTGAAATCATTTCGGCAAACATTGTGACCGATTTCATTTGTTTATTATATCCAGCGTGAAGGAGACCCACTCAGACCGCCGCCGTTTAAAAGCCGCCTCAAGACTCATGCCAACCGAGACCAAAACAAGACCGGATCTCGAGAAGCACAGCTCTGGCTGGTCCTCATCAGCGCTGCGACACGCTGTTCCACGTAAGGAATGCGGCCCCCCCACAAGAGGAAGTGTGCTGCACCCTATTTTACGAGCACAGCACAGCACCCGCAGACTTGTGACTAACTTTTATGGGTCAGATGCCTCCCTTCATGTTTACAAACCACTTCCCTCCACAGGGCCCTTTTCTGTGGCCTTCCCCGGCTCTGTGTCTCTGCCCAATGGCGCTGTCGTGACATGGGCTCCGTCCCTCTGACTGTCAGCATCAGCATACGTCTCTGACACGTGTCAGTCAGCGCGGGACAGCCGACCCCCCCCCCCCCCAAGGCTGACCCAAAGCCACACTGTCACGCGAGCGAGCCATCTGCCTGCCGCCCGGCCTGGCCTCACTCCAGGGCCTCGCATGCAAACCCACAGGCAGCATTACACTATAAAGAATTACATAATAAGAGCAGCTGTTAAATATTGCGGAGTGCTGGTGAGGAGTGGGGGGGGGAGGGGGGGTGCCGCAGGGGGACAAAACACCAAGGGAGGTGACAGCGGGCTGTGGCATGGAGACCCACTCAGCAGTAAACGTGCTCACATCACACCCCCAGACGCCTCCTTTTCAGGGAAACCAAGAAAACAGCAGTCATATTACGTGGAAGGACAACAGAAGCCGGAAGTGATATTTGTGCCGGCGTATAGCACACTTGTGCAGGAGCATGGATCAGCTTTACCACTTGGAATGGTAATTATGGTAAATGTATAGCCATGGATCACATTACATTTATTACAATGTCACTACGAGTAATTTCGGATCGCATACATTATGGACATACTGAATCATTCCAAATCACGCGGGACATAGACTGGCCAGTGGCACGCCCTCCTCGGCCCTTGGCTCCTCCTCTCCCACCCCTCTGGCCTGGGATGACAAACACACCTGAGCTGTGAAGGCATTCTGCAAACACTCATGAGCACTTTCCCCTTTGCCGTCTGAGCCCAAGAGAGGAACGGAGGGGGGCGATCCCTTTCCCCTTTGCCGTCTGAGTCCAAGAGAGGAACGGAGGGGGGCGATCCCTTTCCCCTTTGCCGTCTGAGCCCAAGAGAGGAACGGAGGGGGGCGATCCCTTTCCCCTTTGCCGTCTGAGCCCAAGAGAGGAACGGAGGGGGGCGATCCCTTTCCCCTTTGCCGTCTGCGCCCAAGAGAGGAACGGAGGGGGGCGATCCCTTTCCCCTTTGCCGTCTGAGCCCAAGAGAGGAACGGAGAGGGGCGATCCCTTTCCCCTTTGCCGTCTGAGCCCAAGAATACCACAGGGTTCGAGAAAATTCCCAGGCACTAAAGGAAGCATGACATATGATGCTAAGGCTGGATGATGTTATTGCGGAAGCAGGGAATAATGCAGGACGGGGCAGCAAGACGCCACGGGGCACAGGCGCATGCACGCATGCATGCAGTTTGCCAACTCCAACTCATCTTAGCACGCCTGTGGATTCTGGGGGGAGTCGCCACAGGGGGATCAGATCCAATAGGGTCACAGAGCCTCAGGAACTCAGGGCACCACCCCTGCTCTTTTGAAAGAGGCCCAGGTATCTTTTATGACCTCAAGGAGTCAGGACCTCGGTTTTACGTCTCATCTGAAGGACGGCACCATTGTTTTTTTACCTAGTCCGAACTGCAGGCGGTACGGTTATTGTAAAAGGTGATATAATATCCACATTCCAAAAGGGGTGGCGGTGGCCTAGTGGTATGAGACTCGGGTTATGGACCCGGTTACGGTTTAGTGGTGCCAAGAGGTCGCCGGTTCAAGTCCCATTGTGTCCTGCCATCAGCACCAATGCTGTAAACGCTAAAGCTTATGGCAGACCTGCCATGGTGAGGCATGTCCCAGGCAGCAGAGGGCGCCAGAGGGGTGACCCCCCCCGGGGAATCCCCGGAAAGTCACATGTACACATTAAGGGCCATTCTGAGGAGCCATTTAGCCAGAGGGGGTGGCTTTGGATCACGGGAGGAAGCCAACATGACACACGCAGACTGCACACACTCCGGGGGGAAGCCAACATAACACACGCAGATTGCACGCCAGTGGAGACGTACGAGGAGGCGTTCCTGCTTTACCAGCGGACAGAATGCCTGGTGCCAGTGGAGACGTACGAGGAGGCGTTCCTGCTTTACCAGCGGACAGAATGCCTGGTGCCAGTGGAGACGTACGAGGAGGCGTTCCTGCTTTACCAGCGGACAGAATGCCTGGTGCCAGTGACACGGCCCAGGTCTCTGAAGGGTGGCGGCCAGCGTGCGATCTCCACAGCAACACCAGAAAAGCTCACCCTCAACCAGCAGTGTAATAGCAGATAGGACATCAGCACAACCCTGAAACTGTTAATGCTCCATCACCTGACTACTCGTAATTGATTTCATCACAACAATATTTCAAACATATTATATCTTGTTCTGTACTTATTAAATTAAATACTATGTCAGCATTATAGCTCTCTCTTTATTAGAGACCGATAACCATAAACCATATAGCCTGGGAAGGCCTGAGATGCAGTCACAGCTGCTCTCGTGTTCTTCAGACACAGAGCCGCTCACATGCAGATATAAAACTACTTTCTGGGAAGCTTTGGTCAGAACAATCTGCCAAGAAAGAAACGCGTGTTAACCAGCTCATATGGAGAAGTGGGGTGGTAAGCAGCAGACGCCGCAGACGCCGCAGACGCAGCGACAGGTGTGCTGCCTGTGGGATGGGCTCCGCTGTCATGGGATCCCCCTTCTGTCACTGAGGAGTACCCCAGCCAGACCCCAGGGGGTCCTGAGCCGTCAGAATGTCACTGCACTCAGCCCTATACTCAGCAGAGGCTCACTGGCTCTCACTGAGGAGCACCTGAGCCAGACCCCGGGGCTGCCCCCATACAGAGGGTCCTGAGGCACCAGAAGGCCACTGTACTCAGTCCTATACTCAGCAGAGGCTCACTGGCCCTTACTGAGGAGTACCTGCGTGTGAAGCAGGCATGATAACCATTACATCATCAAACCAGCTACAATATACAGAAAAAAGGCACCACTGATGACATACAACACACTTCTAAATGTATAAATACAGAAATGATTATTTATATGCTATTTTAAATTTGGAAAGTGTTGAAATGTCATGCCTGCTTTATAAAACGTCCAGTGTTATCAGCCTGGCAGCTGATAACAGCCTGTGAGCAGCTCACTCACTCTCTCTGACAGCCTGTGAGTCCCCAGTGTGGCACCATTTGCCCTGAGCATCCACTGGCTCCCACGTCCACGGCCAGTCACTCTCAGAGAGTTGGGCAGAGGTACAGGCCCGGCCCCCCATGAGGCTTGCGGGGATACTTCTGCTGACAGGAACAGTGCAGCCTGCTGGCTGTGATTCTCAGGAGCAGCATCCTTCTTATCTGTGGTTGAGTCATCTGACATTCATCAGCGTAAAACAATCTTGGCTTGCTTGCACCAGGAGGCAGGAACCATGGTGGGTACAGATGCCAACCTGCAGCATGAAGCTTGGTGGCTCATGGATGCCAGTCCCACATATTTGGGTATCAGCCAATCAGTGGGCCCCCTCCCCACCTGAGAGCAGCTCTGATCTGTCACTGAGCAGGACTGGAAAGCGACACATTCACACTTCATTTCCTGCCCTTAGGAGTTCCTGGTGCACAGCGTCTGCGGTAAACCGTAGCCCATCTATGTCTCTGTTTCTGCTTTTGAGAGCATGCACTTCTGTGGTTTCAGCCTTTGCACACGGGCCATTGCGGGTAAGAGCTGAAATGTACTGGAAAGCGGATGGAGTATATGGACTTCATATAAATAAGCAAAGGTAGATGGCAGGCAGACAGACGGACGGACGGACGGGCAGACGGACGGGCAGACAGACGGGCAGACAGACGGGCAGACAGACGGGCAGACAGACGGGCAGACAGACGGGCAGACATGTTATCCATGTTCTTCCATCGCTCCCCTAAGCTGGCTCGATACGGCAGCTGGCACATGGCCAAAGGCTCTTTTACTGATCCTCTCTTATCTCTTAACTGCTCAGTGGCACATGCACCTACTGTCCTTTGTAATGCAAACTGTTCACCAGAGAGAGGAAGCCAGCGTTCTACAGGGCAGAACAGGCCACAGTCGTCCAGCCAGCCTGTTGAGTAATACCAAAACATTATGGCTTCATGCAAATCACAACCACACACAAATCTGCCGTGTTTAAATGAAATAACAGGCCCGAGAGGGCAAAATTTCACACCTTAATAACATATTACAAGAAGTAGGCAAAGTGTTTATGTTGATAGGGCTGCAATGACTGTCTGGGAGGAGCACGGGAGCAGGACAGGCCGACAGCGGCTGCCGCGTGGAGGAGGGTCATGGCACCGAATGAGCCTGCAGGCTTTGGCGCTGTCCTGCTTGCTGATAAATGCTCATCTGGGCAGTACGCCTAACGCCATATTTAAATAGGCAAGGTTAGCTTGTGGCCATCTTATATTTTAAACCTTCACCAGTGAATCAAAAGTAAGTGTTTTGACTTAATTTGTTTGCATTCGTTTGTGCGGCCGGGAGAGAGCAGCACCCCTACGCCTTGCGTGTCGCTGCGTTTATGACGCTTTCGGCCCCCGGGGGCCAGCGGGGCAGGCGAGAGCGCCTCTGTGCGACTGTCCCTTACAAACAGGCTTTCACGCCGCATTTGTTCGTCATGCGGAGGACTGCAGCTGATGAAAGTGCCAGTAACAAGCCTTCACGCAGCCGGATCTCTGTAGGTCTGGATGGGCCAAATGCAGTACCACGTGGTGGCCACCAGGGGCCCTCCTACTGCACGCTAGAGAGTTTGGTTGGTGGTATGAAAACAACCAACATATACCACTACTACCACTACTACTAATGAGAATAATAAGTCATTATTATTATTATTATTATTATTTATTATTAGTATTATCATTATCAAATAATAATAGAAATCCAGTGGGCAGTTTTTGAGAAGCATTTAAAAACTGAAAATGTCACCAGAATTGAAAATGAAGATGGTGCAAGTTCAATATCAAATAAAGTGAGAAAAACCACCGCTGCTATGCTATGTGCGTAAATGCGGTGGCACTGTGCTGCGTAAGCGTGGTGGCACCGCGTCTGCGCCTGGGCAGGTGTCACATATGACAATTCTTAAATAACCAAAGCGCACGCCAGCCCATCCAGTCGCGGCCGGATCAAAGGGGCCTGCTATCCGGGGACTTTCTGATGACTGCATCTGTTCTGCAGCAAGGTGGGCGGCTGGCGTGCGAGCTTGCAAAACCACAGCGCCAAGATTTCAGCCAGCCAGCATACTCCCCCCCACCTGGCAGAAACCTTCTTATCTGGGTCAGAGAAGGCGGGTGCAGACCGGAAGGGTGCTCTGGGGCCCGCCGCTGCCGCCGCCGCCGACACCGCACATCCCGCCAAAACCACGTGCCGCGCAGCCGCTGATACGCACGAGCTGCCCTGGGGGCTGGGAGTATAACAGCCCAAGCAGACCAGGGGGCGCTAATGAGATTATATACAAACAAAATATCAAGCAAACCGCTGACAGAGAAAGGTAAACAAATAACAGTGGTACAGCGATGGGCCAGGCGTGAGGGGGTGGGGGGGCACATTCAGGCTCTGAGTCTGAGTGTGGCGGTTAGGTGGTGCTGATATCACAGAGTCACACCAGGGCATCTTCTGCTGACCCTCTGACCTGCCCTGGCCCTCCAACTGCACCTTAGATTAATGACAGGAAGTGCGGTCTGTGTTTGTGCATGTACCTGTGTGTGTGTGTGTCTGCGTATCTGTGTGACTGTGTGTGTCTGTATATCTGTATCTGTGTGTCTGTATCTGTGTGTGTGCGTGTCTGTGCAGCTGTGTGTCTGTATATCTGTATCTGTGTGTGTGTGTATATATATCTGTATCTGTGTGTGTGTCTGTGCAGCTGTGTGAGTCTGTGCATCTTTGTGTGTGTGTGTGTGTGTTTATGTTTCTGTATGTGTCTGCATGTGTCTGCATTTTCATGAGTGTGTGCATGTCTGTGTATCTGTACGTAAGTTTTTGTGTGCATATCTCTGTATGTGTGTGTGCGCATGTCTGTGTATCTGTGCGTAAGTTTTTGTGTGCATATCTCTGTATGTGTGTGTGCGCATGTCTGTGTATCTGTGCGTAAGTTTTTGTGTGCATATCTCTGTATGTGTGTGTGCGCATGTCTGTGTATCTGTGCGTAAGTTTTTGTGTGTATATCTCTGTATGTGTGTGTGCGCATGTTTGTGTATCTGTGCGTAAGTTTTGTGTGTATATCTCTGTATGGGTGTGTGCGCATGTTTGTGTATCTGTGCGTAAGTTTTGTGTGTATATCTCTGTATGGGTGTGTGCGCATGTCTATGCACGCACCTCTGTACCTGCACATAAGTCTGTGTGTGTTTTTGTGTGTATGTCTCTGTATATATGTGTGTGTGTGTGTATATCTATGTGTCTGTTTCTGTATGTGTGTGTCTGCATGTCTGTGCCTCTATATGAGTGTGCACATGTCTGTGTATGTGTGTGCACGCGTGTCTGTGTATCAGTACATAAGTCTGTGTGAGTTTTTGTGTATATATCTCTGTATGTGTGTGTGTGTGTGTGTGTGTGCGCGCGTGTCTGTGTATCTATGTGTGTGTGTGTGTGTGTGCGTGTCTGTGTATCTATGTGTGTGTGTGTGTGTGTGTGCGTGCGCACGTGTGGCGTGCGTGTTCTGCGTGCCTGTGCAGAGGATGTGTTCCCTCCCTTGGGGACAGGGTTCCCCTGACTGTGCAGCGCAGAGGAAGCTCATTTGTGCCGGGCTGGTCTCCCCGGCTCCTCTGAGCGACAGATCCTTTTCATAACCACTTCTCTGAGGTCAGAGCCCAGTCTGCAGCAGTCATGCAAGGGGCCGTCTGGCGACGGGAGCAGCCCTTAGAGCGACAGCACGTGGGGCCCGGCCCGGGAAGCCTGCCTGCCTGCCCTCGGACATGTGGCTGCTGCTAGCGCCGATTGCTCAGGGGCTGCCACTTTTCCGGTGACAATAACACGGGACCAGAACATTGGTTCCAATTATTTTATTTATAATGACTGAACAATATTATCTGTATATTATATGCATCATAGTGTTCATTCTGTCTCCAGTTTCCTCCATAAACCTTAACACTTGTAGGTGTAACAATTTTCTTCTCTAAAATGTCCATAGCGTATGATAGAGGTGGAAAGTCCAGAGAGTATAAAACCAGACAAAGATTTTCTCTCAACCAACCACCTAAGTATAAGGAGTCACATTAACAGTGCTCAGCTGGTTAGTTGAAACAAAACTTTGTTCTGGATTTGAACTATTTGGACCTGAACTTTCCCCGTCTGTGTGTGTGTGTGTGTGTGTGTCTGTGCCACACCACACTGCCACGTGGCTTCTGCTAAGCCCCCAGATGAGGAATGTCAGCACAGGGTATAAACAAAAGTAACCAACTTAAGCTTTAACAAAGCTGGGCAACTGCGATGGAAGGGGGAGGCAAAGAAGCGCCGCTTTCTGTTTGTACCGGAGATGCAGCTGCAGTGTGTGGAGATGCAGCTGCAGTGCGCGGAGATGCAGCGCGGAAGATTCGTATACTTTTCATATGTATGTCTTCCTCCCTCTGCATTTAACCCATGTGACATACTGTAACAGGGGGCAGCTACGTGAAAGTGAAGGTGAATATGTATGTCTTCCTTCATTATGTTTCTACAAAATAGTACCTTTACGATTGGCATGAAGTTTCATATGAAATGTGCAAGAGAACATTAGCTATAAATGCGTAAAGCAATGCAATACACACAAGTACGAGTAAAACATAATCCTGAATTTCCCCGAGGGGGTGAATAAAGTATGTATGTGTGTGTGTGTGTGTATGTATGCATGCATGCATGTATGCATGTCGTCCCGTTATGCTTTAAAGCTGCTATTATGGACGTGTGGATATTATATCAAATGAATAAGGTAACATGCGTACCGCTGGCAGGCACCCAGGGATTCTGTCACTAGACCTGATTTAGAGACGCTTCAGCGCTGAGGCAGCACACTTATTCTGTAATGAGTAACAATGATACCGAAATGACACGTCATGATCATTTCAGGAGAATAAAAATGCCCACATTGTAAACCGCAGTATGTCTTGGTACACGACACCCCTCTGTAGCACCTTGTCAGCTGGTCAGTAAGTTAAGGATCCATTTAGTGAAAATCGGTACAGCGGGAAATAATGGACAAATTAACCTCAGGATTTCTCAGAAAATCTACATCTTACAGCTGAAAGTGCACATCTGGAATAAGGTCATATATACAGGGGCTAAACATCAGAATAGAGACATTAATGAATATAATCTGATGAAAGGTAGTCACAGTTACAAACTAGTTATAGGCTAGCTGATGAGCCCAAGTAGCTGTAAATAAGGTGTGCCAACTGGCATTTGGATATGTGAATTTTCAGAGCAACATGAGGCAACGAGCCTATTCTAAATGGGTGAAACAGTCGATGTCAAAACTGCAGGAACACTGATGTCAAAGGGAACAATTTATATAAAAAATATAATGGCACAGAAGAACAGTGCTTACAAACCAAATCTGACTGGCATGAATGGATCGATATTTAACAGGACGATAAATGCCATAAAAGTACAGCACACTGCAAATGAGCGTAACGGCACACTGCGAATGAGCGCAATGGCACACTGCGAATGAGCGCAACGGCACTGCGAATAAGCGCAACGGTACTGTGAATAAGCGCAACGGCATACTGCGAATGAGCGTAACGGCACACTGAAAATGAGAGTGACTGCATGCTGTGAATGAGCGTAACTGCACATAGCAAATGAGACTGACTGCATGCTGTGATTGAGCGTAACTGCACACAGCGAATGAGTGACTGCATGCTGTGATTGAGCGTAACTGCACACAGCGAATGAGAGTGACTGCATG
>JAODKL010000124.1:65442-86814 GCA_026780765.1 Petrocephalus schoutedeni
GATTGAGCGTAACTGCACACAGCGAATGAGAGTGACTGCATGCTGTGAATGAGCGTAACTGCACACAGCGAATGAGAGTGACTGCATGCTGTGATTGAGCATAACTGCACACAGCGAATGAGAGTGACTGCACACTGAGCTTCATAGTATCCCAGCCCAGTGCACACAGACACATAACCGGAGGTAAGGAACACAAAATCAGTGGAGATGAGCAATTTAAGAAAAGTGCTATATGGTCTAATGAAGAAGAAAGTCAGATTCCCAGATGAACAGAAGAGAGAAAGGTGCTGAGATTACGTTAATATCTAAGGGTATCTGTGCTCAATCCGTTGAATAGAGTTGGAAGGCCAGTACATAATTAGCACCTATCTGCTTCTTTTAATTACAATAGACGGTACATCATTATCTGAGCAATTTCAAAGATTCATAATACTGCACTAGCTAAAACTAGCTAAAATTCCACATAAAGCCACTACAATGGTCAATATTAATATTAATATGTTTAATCAACCAAACCCCACACATGCCTATAAGCAGTGCCCTCACCGACAAACTTGCATATGCCAAAGTCCTGCCTGAAATCAAACTGCATAATTATTCGAAGAGCTTATCTCACTGGAAGTGACTTAAACTTTCTTTAACTATAATTACTTTAACAATATTATTTTTTGGAAATCCACGACCTCTGCAAAGCCTATTACTATGAAGGTAATTTGATTACAGTGGAACTAATTAGTTTTTTTAATGAACACTTGCATAATAGTGTTGATATATGTATTGTGAATGAAAACTCCTTAAAATTCATATCATGCCATATTACTACATGCTTCACTCTGACCAACACACCAGAGGTCAGCTCTTCCACCAAAATTGTATTATAACCAAAACCAGCCTTCTGTCAAATACCCAAATGATAAGGAGTCTGTATTAATATACGAAAATGTTTATTGCAAACATACAAAGAGAGACGGCAACAGGAAAGCAGCAATGCCCAAAGACGACTGGTACCAGGATACTGTGCATAGCCTTAGAACCGGCTTGCTAGGTTCACACTAATCCCCAGAATACTTTGTGGTCTGATTTCTGCTGCCATCCTCGATATCCCTCTGCTATTATGATTTTGAAATAGATTGAGAAGAGATCTGTTTAACAACAATCTAGAAAATAATGGATAGCGAACAGCCCAGACGAGTTACAAAAGCCGCAGCAGATGAAGAGTAAGAGGCACTGGCCAAACGCCCCAAGGCGAGGCCAGCCTGCTCGCAGTGACGTGTCAGAGATCAGAGTCGTCTCTCCCGGTTCACACGCCGTTGCGTGCGAGTGCATGGGAATGCAACGGTACAAAAGCGGAGTCTCCTCCCTGGCAGAAAGGCTGCCCGGGACTGAGAGGGAGGCCACAGAACAGGGAAGCCTCTTTTTCCTGCTCTCCACATGGCACCAATATTAAGCAGCACCTTCACGTGAGGGGCTGTCTACGCCCCCGGCGTGCTCTTCACGCTGAAACCCCTCAGTATAGAGGAATGAAAGTGTTCATGTGCGTAGGAAGGCTTGTGGGTGGAGGAGACTGTTTGGTCTTGTGTAGTAGCGCGTAATCGCACGGGCTCACTTCATAAAACGCACGTGAATAAATCTTCTGCCCCCTCCACATCTGAGCAGAAAGAGGTCTTTTGGGTGGCTGTTATAACACATTACGGTCAGATGTGAGGAATCGCTGCGGAGTAAATGCATCCTCGCTCCATAAACATCCATCCATCGCCCACACATTTATCCTGCTTCACAGTCAATAAGTCGTTTTGTTAAATAATTAACTCAACTGGCTTCAGAAAGCATAAATAAACTATATTTTCATTTACAGAGTAGATGCTTTTATCCAAAGTGACATAGAATTTTATCAGACAATACATCACAAGTATACATTAAGCTTCCAATGAGTGACATGTAATAAGTCAGCAAGGGAAGGAGAAAGATACCAACGCACCATTAGGACTGAACTGAAAGTCAGGTATTTGTGTCTGCAGAGAATAATTCTTTGAATAGCATAATGCACACTTAAGTCATGTGATCTGATGCAAACAAACAGTGATGCCATTTTGTCAGATGTAAAAGCCGGTGGACATTAACCTAAAAAGTGATCCATTTGGACATTATACTCTGGGCTGAACAAGAATCACTGACTTCTTCATTTCTGTCCCGCTTCCCAGTAATGTCTGTAAAATATACGGCAATAAAATGACTGAGAGGGAAATTCCGCAGAGAACAAAGAGGGCAGTGGTCCCTCTCCGCTGTCCTCCCTGCAGAGAAGAGCAGCTCCTTTCATGAATGAAAAAGAGATGTGAGGACAGGAACACGTCACTATCAGCAAGAGTCTGATAGGCATTCGGCCTCTTTTCAGGAATCGCCCTCTCCTCAGAGAGAGCCACCCATTGTTCTTCTGTACGACATAATTAGCAGCGAGTTCTCCTTTGGGGGCCCTGCCTTATGCAGGAGTATGCAGACAAGCCCCGCCCCCATCGGCGAGCCCTGCCCCCCCATAGACTAAGCTAGCATGGCCAACAGCAAGTTCCAGTTTCACGCGTAATCTGCTCTGGCAGATATCAGCACACGGGAGGGAAAGCGAAGGAGATCTGCCTGGGGAGCAGCAAAGCACCGGCCAAGATATTTTTAGCTCATTTATTAATTGATTGTCTTTGCTTACAAATAAAATGCAATCTAACAGGCCTAAGCGGGGCCCCATGAAAGCATATGAAATTGGGCCCCCAACCCAGTCAATCCAATTATGTCCCACATTTTTTAGGGCCCCTCCATGGAGTCGCCCTAACTCTCACGCCCTTACAGTGCCCCTCTGTCAGGCAGTTACATTTTATAAGGATGTAACTGCATAACTAATTAATGCAGCAAATTAATGCCCTTTGCATACCCTGGGTTTTCTGCATGCCCATGTACCTCTAATGAAACAGCCTGAAACAGGCTAAAGGCGCAATTTGCGTTGCGCCCACGCGTGAGGACGACCCCCCGCTCTCGTCACGCACAGCGCAGCGGCCGAGCTCGCGGCCGGGCGCACAGGGCTCGTCTTTCACCTCTCTCCTCTTCATGCTCTTTAAGGGCACGGAGCCGCAGGCGGGCAGCAGTCACGCAAGGCTCAGGGTGAACAGGCGCACCATTCATCTCCCGCTGCGACTCACAGGGAGCCGCGGCTGCCGACACCGCGCAGGACGCCCCTCACGGCGGCTTCCTCTCCTTTCATGTCCGTCTGACGAGTGTGCCAAAAACCGCGCAGCCGACCCCCGCCATCCATTCACAGCGTAGTCTAACCACTCAGCGCCATTTCACTGAACATTAATTTCCGCTCTGTTCAAAGTGGGCTACAAGTGATGTTTTACTCCAAGGAAAACACTTGATTCACTTGTACTTCTAGGCAACACGTAAATCTTTACTACTAATTATTTGTGTCCCCTCAAGTAAGGTGCTACCCTGGGCATTAATATCACTGCATTTTCTGTAAATTCCAGAGTAAATCAAGAGAGAAGCACAGCAAATGACTGCGGCTCCTAAGACTGAGGCCTTTCGGTGCCGGTGAGATGGCTTTGGCCACATTTACATCCCTGTCCTGGGGGGACGCAGAGCCAGCTCTGACTTATTTATGTCACATTCACTAGCTTCCCTTTCCATCGCGCGAAAACAGAAATGGCGACAGTGAAACATCTCATTTCTCCATCTGAAACTATGCGCTTTTTTTTTTTTTTAGTACAATTTTTGGTTTGAGGTTTTAGTGAAAGCTGTCTTCCAGAAAATACTGCTGCTTTTCCACTGCCACCAAGATCCGAACTGCACTGCAAACTGGTGGTCCTCCGCTGCCATAGCCAGTGTCTCTTCGCAGTACCGCTCTGCTCCCGTGTGCTAGTGGGAAATGCCATACGCTACTTAGTGCAGACACAACAGTAAAGCTAATATTTTATTTATTCACCCTGTAAAGATCCATGAAATGGCATAAGAGAAATAGGGCTGTGTACGCACCTGAAGTACTGTGGGTGCCTCCCACGGAAATGTACTTTAGGTGGATTGGTTTCATTTCATTACCCTCAGTTTGTGTTTATGAGTGTCTGTGTGTTTAAACATACTCTGCGATAAAGGGAGATCCTGTCCAGAGCGTCCTACCTGTCTCCAGTTGGAAGTTACCATTTTATACTAAACTGTTTTGTAATTTTCTGCAACAGCAGATGTGTGTGCATTATGTTGCCATGGTTACATAACTTCACAGAGATCACACAGACAGGTCACACCAAATCCAGAACACATGGGGATTTAAGGGCACAAGTAGGCCCCAGTGTATTGGTATTTAAGGCCACAATGAGACCCAGATATACGAGTATATGAAATCACACCAAGACTGCAACACATGGGCAAAATAGACCACAACACACGGGTATATAGACCATAATGCATGGGAGTGGATGAGACCACAAGACCACAATAAAAGTGTAAATAAAGCCCTAAAAGACCACAACAAGTTACAAAAAAAAAAAAACGTTTTTCAAAGTGGCAAATGGAGCTGAGTGCAGCGATGCACTAATTTGGTCCTGAATATCCATTGGATATAGGGATTCCACTCAGCCTCTACTAATTCAATTAATTGCGTAATTGGGGTGCTTCAAGTGTTATTTACACATGCATTCCTGACCAGCTTTCACTTAAGCACCTACAGTAATTAGCGCCGGATGTAAATGCTGATGCATAGAGAATCACAGGGTGTGCTTTAAGCATCCAGGCCTGGGTGCTGTCACAGAACAGGAGGGGTGGTGATCTTACAGCTTTGTGTGGAAGAGCCAAAATACCCCGCAGACTAAACAAGCCGCCATCTCAGCTGCCCCAGTTCTGGTCCATTGAAGAAACACACCCAGGGCAGCAAGTGGGACGGCCAATCAGGAAAGCGACGCCAGCAGTTCCTGGTCAGCGCCGCGACGAGGGGATGAAACCGTTAAGAGAGGCTTGAAAGCTGCAGTCAGACTTGAAAGGAAGAGCAGGATGTGGAGAAGCGTTCGGGTCTTTGAGACATCCTGTTCTGACAGCACAGCCGTCTTCAGAACGACACGCAGCCATTGATGTGCAAGTACTACATGTAGCCTCACAGGCTGCAAGTTCTGGCATTAGAGATGGGTAAGAACCATTTACCAACCACGCAACGCCAAGTAATAGGCAACAAATATCTCCGAAGACGTGAGCTCAGGTCGGAGTTCTTAGACAGTCAGATGCATCATTGTACCTGATGCTTTGCATGGATTCAACTCTGTAGCCTGCTCTGAGAGATAAGACACAAAATTGAAGGACTTGGTGATCACTTAAAATTTTTTGTTGAACTTGGAGAGTCATATTTCAGCATAACTCAGAATATATTTCCCTTGAGAAGCATTCAGAGGCTTATAACAAATTAGGATAATTAATTGAACAGAGAATGGGGCGTTCCTGTTCTGAAATACTGAATGAAAGCCACATCTTTCCATATTTATTGGGGTCTGTTCATTCATATTTTCTTACAGCCGGCAATTATAAGTATTAAAATGTAAAAACGTAATATAAAAATGTAAAACAGGGGTGCCTTTGAAAGGTCCAAGGACTGCTACACAAAAAAGTAAATCACAAGAGCACAATAACCGTACACAAGGGTGAAATAAATCAGCCAAGAATGAGCTCGGAAGCTAGGAAGGAAGGTATGCCCTCTGCTGCAATTCACTGACCTGACACTGGGGGCGCTGTGCTTATATGCCACGGTAATAAGTATATTATTAAATGATGTCCTGGCTTTCCATCCAGGCTGTAGCCCAGCCTTATGGTCTGTGCCTCATGGGATAGACTCCTGGACCCCTGTTACCCTGACCCGCATAAGAATTTGGAAGAAGATGGAAGGATGAATGTATTAACTGAGGCTTTTAAAACATTTTTTTTCATGTCAGCTAAACTTACATGTATTTTATGGAGTAACCATGTGGAGAGGGTTTCCAAATGGAAACAGATTCAGTTAACTTACGCAACAGTAACTCCAGAGTTAAACAGGGTGTTGGGACATTACACAACCTCTGCATGGCGGTGTGCTTGTGACACGGGAGCCCACATGACAGGTTTGACATGCATTATGAAAACAGGCTTGGGACATCATTCAGCACAGCCGTGGCAGGTCACATGACTGCTGGAGAGATGGAAACTGGCCCATTACTTAGCGTAACCTAAGAAAAGGAGCTCACACATTTTGGTGGTAATAAATAATAATAATAATAATAATAATAATAATAATAATAATATAGTAGGTGACTGCTCTGGCAAGAGCAAGGCTCAAACCAGTGAGCTCCCAGTTACAGACACAGAGGCTCAGCTCACAGACACACCACCATCATCCTCTCACCAGACTGGTCTGCTTAGTGCACCAGGAGCCTGAGGTCCATCTCAGGGGATATTCTCAGACGTTTGTGTCACTCTGACTAGACTTAGTGACGTGCCCCAACCTTGAAAAGATTTTCTTTATCAATTTCAAAATACCAAAAATATAGATGATATTTCAGAGTGCTCCAACCCCAGCATATAATGATTCTGTATTCTTCTATATGACATGATTATTCTAACATAATTCTATCTTCCCATTAGAATTTTGTATGACATTTACTACCAATAAACAAATATAAAGGTTATTCCTTCAGTAAAGGAATGACTTTTGGGGGGAGGGGGGTTTCAAGCTCGTTATTGTCATTACCGGCTACCATTCATTAGCTGCCAGAGATCGCCTCACACCTGGACAGCCACGGTGGCGTTTCTGCCCTGCTCCTGAATTCCAGACTCAGATCTTCAGTGAAACTTACTGCAGACAAAGAAAACCACAGAGCCGACAGCTGGGGGTTGCCAGTAGCCGTCTATTGCGTCTTGTCACTCTGTTGCCATCCAGATGACACAGCAGATCAGGAAGAATGGTCACTTAAAACTGTTGTGTTAGAGACGGGGAAATTTGTGAAAATTATGGTTTCGTAATAAGTCTTCTGCAGAAAGATCATACTGTCTGTACAGGATTCTTAAATTTTTAGCTCGTGAAGGTCCAAGCTTGTGGCGGGCAGGTTGAGAAACTGAAGTTTGAGGAAGAAAGACTGAGCATCTGGGGAGGAGAAAAGTGCTGCTGTGCTGTTGAGAAAGGTGCTTAAAGTCATTTCGGTAAAAGCTGCTGAGAGATGAAGGATGAAGAGTTCTTAAATCCTTGCTCTATGACAAAAAACTGCTACCGAGAGGTTGTGTGCAAGGTTTATCAAATTTCACTAGCGTTTCCATTAATGATCTTCTCCGAGACAAAACACGAGTGAACTTCAGTCCATCTCTGGCCGCCGATTCGCCATCTGTCAAATGTGGGTTTTTTTTGTCCCCCTAGTGGTTTAAGGAAATATGCCATGCCCATAAGGTACTTCTGAGAAAGGCTTTTAGAACTAATAAGCATTTTATGGAAAGGCTGTTGCAGCAAATTTCTTTCAGAGGACTTCCACGAACATCCTTTATAGTTCTGTTTCCACACATGTTATCTTTAGTAAAATAGGAACATTAATTAGTTAGCCTTCAGCTTTACTATATTAAATCCAACATTAATATGAAATCATACCAAAACAAACAACTAAACTGTAAATGTAAAATGTACTTTTTCTTTTTTTCCTGCCAAAAGAACACAAAAATGTAGTGGGAATCATAGGGGAACCAACAATCACAATTACACACTCTGGGAAAGTTTAAGAGACCGAATCACATACTTTTGGACTGAGAGAAGCCAGCAGAAAGCCACAATGCTGCCAGCTACAACTTGAGCTGATTGGGTATCGAGTCACAGGCAGAAGCAGTCTGCAGCCAATCGGGCTGCTCACCTCTCTCTTACAGACTCATCACTCAGCCAATCAGCTGCCAGCTTCTCCACACTCACGCTGAAGATAGCCCCTCCGGGGGGTAGTCCTCAGCATAAACAGCTGGCAATAAACACTTAGATCCGCTATAATCAGTCTGCTGCTGGCCATGAAGACATATAAGCAAATGGGCATACGGATAAAGAAAGTGACTGCAACAATTATATGTCCCAAAAGAAATTGTCTTCATAAAAGGCGCCCAGGTGTAAAACTGCCTATTGATTCAACATAACATCCTCATACTACCACAGTCAGTTCACAGCTGGAGAAGTTTCTCCATTTTTGCATTGAAGTGCCTGATATATAATTGAAAACAGCAGATGAGTATGATGGTAGGGTTATAGAAGCAAACATCAGACCTTTCAGATGAAGTGATGCCTAAGTGTTCAGTATATTACCCAGTTACCCGAGTAGAGAGGCACTGTTCCCAAACTAGAGCTCATGGGCTGTATTATATGTTGCTCTTTTAAAAATTAAAATCAATGTTTAATATTGCCATTGGTACCCTTCCATTAGCCAACATTGGCCTTTCCAGACCACGTAGGGTCCTTTGCACAATGGATTTACCGGCCTAAATCATAAATTAAAAATTAATATTAAAACCACAATACAACTCCCACTGTGTGTGCATGCTTTTGTAATTATTACATTGTGGGGACCAGATTTCCTCCACGATGTGATAAAAACTTGTAACTGTCAGTCTGTGTGTATCTGTTTCTGTCCATCTGTCTGCCTGTGTGAGTGTTAAGCCTCAGTTCACAGAAACCACTACTACTGACATGAAAAAGACAAAAGAAAAGCGGTAAATGAACACAATTTATACAGCCCAGAACAAGCAGCATTTTTAAGGACAACTTCTCTCACGGCTGCCAGTATCAGACACAAAGCCTGCAGCTAGCAGACCTTTTGAAAGAGACCCAAAATATAGACTCCACTAGACAATTCACAAGGTGTAATTCAAACCCCGAAAAAGCCAAGTTGCCATTTTCATATTAAACTGTACACAGGGCTAAGCATGACGATGCCAGTGCTCTCTCACTGGCAAATCAATATTGTTCAGATACAGTCGACCCTGTTTATTAGAAGTATACAGGGTTCAGGTTCTTATTACACAATACTGTGCATGCAAAACTGACATCTTAATTACACTGCCAAAGCATGTCCTTGTAACACCGATTTCTCTTTTTTAATAACTAGAGGTGTAAATAAAATTAAGAGTCATTTTCCCCTTTGGCTCATGATGTCAGAAGAGAAAAACACCAGAAAACAAGGCAAAGAAATTCAGCCTGACCGCGGCTATATAGCCATCAGGAAAGAGAGGATGACAGAGGTATAAAGGAACATTCCTCAGTCTTAGCGCTGGATTCATTTGAATATATCCCTCTAAAATAACATCTGGAAGAAGCATCATGAAAAGTAAACCCAGGAAACGCACAAGAGGAGAAGATCAAAGACATAACATCAAACCAACGATATCCTCGACTGATCAATGCAACTGAAAGATCTCAGAGACTCGTGGATTCCGTAACATCGACGGGCAGCGAAACAGACGTGCTTCTGCGAAATGTGAGATGTCAGACCACAGAAGCGCTACGTATAACAAAACACCCAAAATGTCACACTGGGGGGCATCTGGGCTGGAATGGCACCAGCGAGCGCTCTGGAAGCTCGCCATAAGCATTCGGGATGGATGTGGATGGCCTCCATATCCGCATTATTGCAAGATTGTCCAGGAGACACCTAGTGTTTCCAAACACTGGCTACAATTTAACCGTTTTGTTCACCAGTGCTTGGACAATACTGTATGTAGGTGCGACATTAAGGTCAGGTCCTATACGTCTGGGGGGGTAACAGCAAGGGAGTGTGCGAGTCAGGACCTCTGATCAGATGGTCGCTGGTTCAAATCCTGGGCTAAGCAGAGAGATTCCACCATTGGGCCTGTGAGCAAGGCCCTTAACTACCAGCTGCTGCCGGCTCTGGCTGACTGCGCTCTCCAAATGCATGTGACGCAGGACAAAAGTGTCGTCGAAGTAAGACGGCACACAGACGCCTACCTTGGAAGAAGCTCTTGACCCTGAGGTAGCTGACGCTGAGCCGCAGGACAGACAGCTTGTCCAGCTTGGAGATGACGTCGGAGGGGAAGGGCAGCAGGCTGGCCAGCCGCTCCAGCTCAGCGTTCAGCCGGTCCCGATGCCTCTTCGACGGGTTGGATTTCTGACTTCCTGCTTCTGGCTTCCTGCCGGCAGGAGCATGCAGAGCTGGTTGGCGACCGAAACCCCTCTTGGCAGAATAAAAGCATGCTGTGCTGGGACAGGTCGACAGACCTCCCAGCATCACCCTGGCAGGGTCACATCTCAGTAGCCAATGGAAGGAGGCTAGAGGGTGACCTTTAACCTTAACCGGAATGTTATGCCATTTTAACTATATCTGGGCAAAACCCCACTGTTCTGAAACACCTTTTTAAGCAGCAGCAGCACATGCCAGCCAATTACCCAGCTGTGAGTTACTCTGAGCCCTCTTCATAATAACTAAATGACGTATTCCATATTTAATAGACCTTAATAGGCCAGGGGTGCTTCCAACATGAAGGACAGGAGCAATTGCCCGTCTAAAATGACAAAACAATGGAAAGTTAAGTGTACTAACCAGAATGCTGGATGGTCCAGGCTGGTTATAAGACGCAAACTCTGTCCACCGGCAAAAAATAACCTCCCAAACAGCTCCAGTGAAAGAAATACCACTGGTGAAAATGTAAAGTAACTTTTGAAGGCTACTTCTTAACAGTGTGCACCAACAAATAAGCATTACTCATTCTGAAAGCTGTTTTACAGTGTGAACTGCATGGAAGCCAGCGTTCAAGCAACGCGCACCGAGCACTAGAGAAAGCTCAGTTATCCATGTGCAGCACCAGCAGGGTAGGTAAATGTTCTCAGCGGTGATCCTGTGGGCACCCCATCTCCCAGCCAGCCGCAGCCAGCTAAACCCCGTCTTTAAATATACTGGGAGTGTGACTTTCATTTCCTGGCTATGATGTCTGCAGTCCAACTGCCATCGCAGTGCATCCGTTTTTTTAGTGTCTTCACGTGAGAGAGCTGGCTACCTAATCAGACAGGGTCATTCTGCTGTACTTTTATTAACATTAAATGGGGCACTCAAATGAAGCTATATAATCTAAAATGTCTTAATTTACCATGAAAATACAGCATCTTCCATTTTCAATAAAATGATAACTGCTGCCTTTTTCCATTTCTGCAGCCCTGTTCATACTGAACTGATGCTTTTATTTGGAATGCCATAACATTCAGTGTGAAAACAAAACTATTAAATTTAATTCTCCTTGGTGTAAAAGGACAGCAAGATTGCCTTCGCTATTCCAAATACGTAACACAACACAGTTTTATCTGGTTTTCTTACCACTCTTTTAATTTTCCAGTTATTGAGATATTTGTAAATAGCAACAAGTGCAATATATTAAATTATAGTATGAAGTCATATCAAGTAATTCATCAGTGAAATATGTGAAAAAATTTAAGGAATTTTATTTTGCAATTCATTTATACAGGCTACGCCTGTGTTACCTGCAGTTATAAAATAAAACTTGCTTAGAATGATGCAAATTTAGCCTAGGTCTGAGAAATATTGCATAAATCACTTTTACACTACGGATTAGGATTGTTCTGATTCCATCAAATTTCACTAAAAATTCTGAAATAGGTCTGTTTAAATTAGAGTTGAATTATCATAATACATTTTTTTCTGCAGTATCAAACTGGTTCGTTTAAAAAACAAGACTGAGGAATGAGGAGTAAGTTTTAATCCAAATATAGATCCAAAGTATGCACTCATTAAAAGGAATTGAAATCGTTTAGAAAATATGTTAAATGCAGTCTATAGGTACCCGTCGTTTGTGCATAATTAAATACATATTGGGTGATTTAGTTAATTTGGTAAAGTTTATCAACGTTTTTAAATTGCAGCTGTACTGGTTATAAATTAACTGTAATTATTTAATCGTAATTAATCAATATGACATAAGGCAATTGTATAGATACTTAACTGTTTCTGGACGGGCTTGCGTCGTTTCCGAGCGGCATACACGCAGTCTCCAGGCGGAATCATGCTGCCGCGTTCAGAGAGCTGACAGGCGCTCTAAAATCAAATCAGTAAGAAACATCTTAACGAAAAAGTCAAGAATCAAAAAGTCATACTTTTGTATAAGTACGCTAGCAACAGGCAAGCACATTTAAAAGCAGGAGCCAGAGTCGGGTCCGTGTATATTTGTTAAATTATTAGACAAAAATGACGTGCATTAAAATATTAATATCAAAGTGTGACACTTCAAAAGTACGTGGACTGCGTGTACACCGTTATTTAGCAGCAGCGCGGACAGCAGGAATCCTGTCACAGTGCCAGGCAGAGGCGCACGCGTCTATCAGACCACTGCACTTTAAAGCACTACAGTACACACTCTGCCCGCCACACGCCAAAACAACGAAGTACTTACCTGAAAGCCCCGCTACCGCTTAGCTATCCCGGTGCAGTTACAGCGTATCGGTCTGAACGCACGTAAGTGCACTGGCTCTGCAGTGAGCGTCTCGGTAAGGACGCGCGGCAGTGTTACTGGCCGTGCAGTGAGTGTCTCTGTAAGGACGCACGGCAGTGTCACTGGCTGTGCAGTGAGCGTCTCGGTAAGGACGCACGGCAGTGTCACGGGCTGTGCAGTGAGCGTCTCGGTAAGGACGCACGGCAGTGCCACTGGCTGTGCAGTGAGCGGGCGGCGGAGCCGCGCGCAGAGGCGCTGCAGGCTTTATAGCAGCGCGGCTCCGGGGCGCGCGCACTTCCTTCTGTTTCAGGTGGCGGATTCCTCTCAATGACAAGGCGAGCGCTTCGCACGCAACGCCGGCGGGCGGCCTCGCAAACGGCTGCGCGCACGCACACACACACGCACACCCCACACAGACCCGCGTACCTCTCTAAATGGGGATCTTCCATTTGTTTCTATGGGAAGAGTCATAATCCAATTCAGGATACCCTTAACCCCAACCCAGCCCAAACCTTCACTAAGTCTTCTGGCATTTTTAGTTTATTTTTTCAACTTTTTTGATTGCATTCACAGACTTTGTGAAGTGCAGTTTATCCACATGGGGACCTGAAAAAATGTCCCTAAAAGTAAGGAAATTTCCGGTTTTGCATGTGATCCATGCAAACCCACACACGCACACACGGGGTCGCGATCACGAGGAGCAGTCGCAGGAAATTCGATCCACTACAAATGTCCGGGAGGGGGGGTATTTCGTGCAGTAAACAGGACACACGTGGAATCGCGTTCTACCTTGTAGCCTTGGAGAGAAATGCCAGTGCTCTGCTTAAAGTCCGATCCATATATGACATGAGACTCCAAATGCTTCTGGGCTTTTGGTTTACGTTGTTTGGGTTTCATAGCGCCCGCAGCATGATATTTGGAGAAAATGCAGCCAAGTTGCAGATGCATCTACAAAGCAAATAATGCGATATAACGAATCGGCACATTGGAGTTCCGATAAAACGGAAACAAATTAACACAAACCGAAGCATTGCATACAATACAATACATTTATATATCTTCAGTACGGTCGGAGATTAAGATTACCACTACAGGCGTCATTTGTCTTAATTGATTTATTTATAAATGTGATTGAACGGGCAATTGGTTCAGTAGTATGAGTAATTTCATAACCACTAAAGTATGCTTCTGTTAGTTGGTACTGATCCAGTTCATCTGTCATTTCAAGTAACTAAATACGGGAATTGTAAGGCTAGTTTCGTTCCACGCTGTTTGCGCCGTTATCCATAATAATTTCTCTGTTCATTTCAGTCGCGATTGCTTAGAGAAAGTCCTGCTGACTGCAGTAGACTTACCCTGAAAAGTGTTACGTTATTAATTTTACGAACGATTTCTTTATTAAAATATGAGCGACGGTTAGGTTCCTGGCCGGGAATTTCTCGGTGAGACAGCCGGCTTCCGGGCGGCGTTTCCTGGCGTGCTTGCTGTGTTTATATCGCACCTATGTCCATCAGGTCACCGATAATCGATTATATTGACTAAAAAACTTCGCCAAGGCTTTCTGAAGTTAATACCCGAGCAGTAAAGCACTGGACGTCGGTTTAAACCCATTTTGCCTCAGGTTAACACTCCAGAATGACTAGATTATAAGTATCGGGGCCAAACCAAAAACTTTATCTACCGTCGTTATGTTTATATTTATAACGCGGTTTAGACAATTAATGGCTACAAACATCTGTTACATGCTGTATATTTAAACGTTATACTATTTACCCTTAAAATTCTTAATATGCACTTCTGTTTAACATTTAAGATGAGTTTTTAAACACAAAAATAATTCCACATATTACGAAACAAAAACCTATTTTTACCGAAAAAATTAAGCAAAAGAGTCTAGCAAATTAAATGTTACAAAGATTTGCTAAAATTATAACTTTTTTTTTACCCAAATCGTAAAAACATTTCAGTCTCACGTAACCTGTGCTATTAAGACTGCTTTAAGACTGTCGGCTTTATTTACTTTAAAACAGAACTGTACTTTCAAAACCGAAGATCTTCCAGCTTTTTTCTAGAAAAGGTTTCAGCTTACAAAATAGTACAGTCCGAATTAGTAAGAAAGTGCTTAAGTAATAATAAAAAAAATAATAATTTCTAAAATATTAGAATACTATACTGTATACAGGGCATTTACAACAATTTAATATTAGCCAGATACTCTGTATGATTTTGGGGGGGTAGATAAAATATTTAGGCCCTACCTTGTGAAGAGGAATACCTCTGGCTGGCAAGGAGCCTCAGGGCTGCTGCAGAGTGTGTCTGAGTGGGGAGGGAGGGAGTGTACTGGCTTTTTAGCACTTTGAAGGAAGGCACTGGCGCGCTGGCAATGTAGGGCAATATTCAGTGACACCAGTTCATTGCACACTGACCCGATTTGCAGATTTTTTTATTTTTGCCAAATTAATTATTGCAGTAATTCAATTTCCGTCATGGGGCTTACCTACTGTAGAATTACTGCCAAAAAATAGCAAACTATGTTCACTTAAACACTTAAATATATTTTATGTAAAACCCGGGAGCATGAAAGAACCAAAAGCAAACCTTAGGAAATTGATTCCTTCCCGGCTCCCTGCTGGAATTCAGTGCAGAGATTTCATTCAGATTATTGCATCATTCATAAGGAAACAAGGTGGCGATCACTAAGGCCGTCTGGCGCATGGTGGAAAGGAGGGGGCTGATGTAAACATGCGATTCACATGTCATCAGCGGCCGACTGGATTTGTGATATGTGAAAACGGCTCTTACGGCCCGCTTTACAGAACAAGAGATGGACGGTTTGATGCAGCTTACCAAGAGCGCACATCCAACAGGTTGGAAAGAAACGGGCAGTGTTCCGCCACGCGCAATCGAGGCCTAAGGCCTTCCCCGCCACGCGCAAACGAGGCTTATTTAAGATCTGCTGTATGGAAAACAGTGCAAGGCCCGCAAACTCAAAGTAATGAAAACCAGTAAGGGAATGATTAAGGCCATAATGCGTATGCTAAGCCTAAGAAACCAGAAATAAAATCAGAACTCTCCAGAGACATATTCGGCTTTCCCAGTGCATCAGGACAGACGGGCAAGAGGCAGACTCTTTTTATTACTCATACCCATTTTATATCAACACGGGGTCACATTTCATTATAACTGCACGTTTTTGCAAACAATCTTCCTGGGAGGTCTTATCCTTGTTAATATGAATATACACTGAAATATAATCCATCTAGCCCACGATTTGTCTTCCTTCTAAACTGAGAGCCAGGCAGAGCAGGCCACCAGGCCGTTCTGTGTCCCGGATAGGGCGCCAGGCAGGGTGCGCGCACACACACACTCTGCCGGGCCACAAATAAATGGAGTTCATCTGATATGTTAACAGCTGAAGGAGGTCTGGGCAAAAAATAAAATAAAAGAATAGATGACTCAGACGAAGGGCAGACTTCGCACATCCTGTGTGACTCACGTTTGCTGTTTTGTGCATAACTTCAGTGGTAGCAGTATCGCTCAAAACAAGCAGAAGACCAACCCAAACAAAGGCCGTGTTTAGATTCCATTATTAAGCAGCACAATTCCATGAGAATCACGTTGAAATTACTGATTGAGTAACAGTTAAGGGACAGAAAAACTTTCATGGTTATCAGATGAAGGCTTATGCAAGACCCTGCCACAAAAGTAGGCCTGTTTGTTAATAGGTCGAAATAATCAGCCAAGGTCACATTTCAGGCTCCCACCATTTATATTTAACTGTACATTTAGTACCTGACTTAGACACAGAGGATGTAATGCAGCTTGTTCATGTTCCCATAGAGGAGATCTGATCTGAAACAGTTCTTAGTTAGCCCATTAACAAGCAGACTAGGAAGTAATGGACAAAAAGCATCACCCCCCCATATGAATATCAACCAGAGTACTTTACACAGGGGCAACGCTATCGTACGCTCTCGACGCCATCTAGTGGCCAGCACATAGGCAGCTCCAAGTTCAAACATTCCTTTTTAGAGCTAATGTTTTCCATGTCCAAAATACACAAAACCTGAGAACACAAAACCCAAAATGGCGAGAAGAAAAATCTGCGATGCGCCATACACATCATGCGCAGATTAATAATACACGTGAAAAGTGACCAGCAGCCGAGTAGCGTTAGCGTGATTATAAGTCAAAATGCGAGCGGTGCGTCATTAGGGAAGATCGTCTCTGATTTCATAGCCAGGTTAATACGAGGCGTTGCTATACCTGCGGGCCCTCTGATTACTGGTGAAACGGCTCCAAAACGCTGCCTGCGGAATATCGGTAAACCATTTATAACAGACTTTATAAACGGCCTTCGCTGACCAAAGTGCTGTACAAAGTTTATAAAAAGTTCCACTTGGCGTTTTGGTCAAGTAAAAACCGGCAGAAACAAGACGAGCACACCCGTTATGCAAAAATTAATTTATTATGCCGTCACTGCAGACAGATATTTAACAGAGAATCTTCAACCAGCACAGCAGCCAAATGCACACGAGAGCGACCACATAATAGATCTATGATATGCTGAAATAGCCTAGTCTTCAAGTATGTAATTAGGATTCACAACTAAAAAGGGGTCCTCTTCAACGATGGGCTCCTCACCACCCTTGTCCACCTTCTTCAGCCCAGTCTTGGTCAGCTCTATAATGATATGGTCCTGAGAGAGATGAAGGGAACCAAAGCAGCATGAAGGAAGATACCGTCAGCCGGACTGCTGGCAGAATGCCCATTTGGCCGACGCCCACTTACATAATAAATGAGCCGGTGAATGACCTTCTCCATGAGGCTCTTCTTGGCAATCAATTCGCCTTCGGACTCAATCTCGTTCTCAATCTCCTTCAGGTACCAGTTGACCAGCTCGCTTTTTTTCAGAGAGGATTCCTCATTCACTGCAAAATGGTGATTCACACTCAGTCCTGACGCGGGCTCCCTCATCGCCACGGTAACGTGGGGATCTGCCGCGTGATTGGCTGCATGTCCGGCGCCCCGCTGACCCGCTGCAGACACTCACTCTCCTCCATCTTCTGCATGTGCAGCACCAGCAGGTTGGAGACCTTCTTGTACTCGGCAAAAGACATCCTGACAGCAGGCTTGGGAGCCACGGCCTTCTGAAGCTGGTCGGGCCGGGCGGGCACCGGGGCTGGGGCTGCGGCCGGCCTCACATCTTCCTCCTCCATGTCATTCTGATCTGGGGGGAGCAGGGGAGCAGACCACCTCATAAATTGGTGACATGGTGGACGTGACTTACGACCTGCAACATCGTGGGTGCAGCCTTCAATTTGCCACCCTGCAATTTGCAACTGACTCATCAATGGACTCTGGCTTTGCCCCTGACCACAGTCCTCACCTTGATTTTAGCCAGCAGGGCCACCCTCTCTTTCTCAGCAATGTTAGCATGCTCGGGGGGGGGGCAGCCAGCTGACCTTGGACCTCCATTGTCATCTGGCTCTCATCTCTCAGTCTTCCCTTTTCCCCATTTTGTGTTACTCTCTCTTAATGATGCTGTAATGTATCACAGCGCACCCATCTAAAGCGCCTTTGGATGTCTTGTTATTAAAAGACGCTATATAGGAATAAATTGCACTGAATGGACCGGAATAAAAGGTGTGCTGTCTGCCGCAGAGCAGGTTCCCCATCACAGCTTCAATGGCAGGGCATGACACTTCCTTTAAAAGGCATTTTCTGGGTTTTCAGAAAGGTGCAAAGCTGAGGGCAGTAAGCAGAGCGGCCAGAGGCCTGGCGGAGGGCGGCGCTCACCGCTCGCATCCGCGTCCGGCTCAAAGCTGACGTCGGGGGAATCCACGCGGATGATTGACTTATTCAGCAGCCGGAAAGCCTCCTTCACATGCTTGGGCTGCACCTTACGGGGCCCAAGGAGAAAAGCGGATAATGCACCTTTATAAAATCGCAATTATATTTATAGTTATGTATGAATGTTATATTTCACCCAGATGGGCAGACTGGACTCAGTGGCACTGCAGAGTATAACTAGTTGATACACACACTATACTACACATTCTCTCTCACACACACACACACACACACACACACACACACACACTCACTATACTACATATTCACACACTATACTACACATTCACACACACACTATACTACACATTCACACACACACCATCTTTCCCCCACCTCATCAGCGCAGTACATGCGGGCCATGGCCTCCGACAGCCGCAGCATGCTCTCCAGCTGCCTGACAGTGATGCGCCAGGCCGACTTCACTGAACCACTGCTGTCTCTCTGCCGAAGGCGCTTGTACTGATCCACCACAAACTCCTCCGCCTCCTTGGTGATCTGGGCCCGCAGTGCCGGCCAGCAGACAGGGGGAGCCAGAGCGCAGGAGACGGCATCAGCATTGGGGCTCAGGAGCTCTACAACAGGCAATGTTTCCAATCTACCGATGATTTCAAGTCTTTATTTGGGAAAAGGCTAGGGGCACAGAAAGTTCCTCTTATCTGAGACCTTATAGGCCACCAGGAGAGCAGATTTCACACTCGATAAGACTAGTGATTCATCCATCCATCCAATCATCTACAAACCATCAGAAAGCATGAGTTCAGTCAGACTACTGATGCAAAAGTCCACTTATTGAGCCGTTAGTCCACTTATTAACAAATCACAAGGCCACCAGTTTCAGCTCGTTTAGAAAAACAAAGTTATGCGATTCCCCACTCCCCCAACTTCAAATAACCACCAGAGGGTCCTGCACAGGGTGGGAGATTGCAGGACAGAGAAATGGACTGAAGTACTGCAGTTACAGTGGCCTCTTCAGCTTGATCGGGCTTAAAAGGCGCCCCGCTCCCCGCAGAGGAACGCAGCATTTCGGTCCTCTAGTCCAGTGTTTCCCAGCCCAGTCCTCGGGGAACACTGGACAGTCCACGTTTTTGCTCCTTCCCAGCCAATCAGGAACACAGAATACCTGGTACTGGGGTGTTGGAAGCTGAAAGGAAGCAAAAACGTGGCCTGTCCGGGGTTCCCCGAGAACTGGGTTGGGAAACACTGCTGTAGTCATCCCTCCCCACAACGACTTGTACTTTACAAAAACCAGAACAGCCATAATAACAGGTAGAGCTGGGAAAATGACAGGATGGTGTGCCTCTCTGAAATCAAGGAGACATGATCACTGATCGAGGCTGAGCGCTCCAAGCTAAGCCGATAAAAGCCCACTGACTCACCTTCGGCTGGAACTGGCGAGCGAAGAGGATGTACCTCTGAATCTCGTCAGGGCTGTAAACCCTCTCCACAGACTCCATGCTTCGGGAGTGCAGGTCGACGATGCGCCGCGCGATGGCATAGTCTGTAACCTGAGCACGTAGATCTGACATTTCACCACTAGTCAAGCCAACGCTGCACTTTAAATCACACACACATACACAGCCCATCTGGTTAAACTTGCAAATCTAGCCACAAAAAAAATAAATACATAAAAAAAAAAATCAAAGACCCAAGATCTCAGACAAGAAAAAAAATGGACACATTATTATTATTATGCACTTTTCCTAGTCTGTATTCCAGGGGCTATAGCTGCTACCTGGCATGGGTCATTAGCATGCAAACAAATATCACCAGAATAAAATAGAATTAAACTGAATACGGCAGTGCTTTGTCTGCGATGGTGCACACCTCATTGCACTCATCCACCAAAATAAAGAAGAGGTCGAATCTCGACATGATGGGTGCAGACATGTTCACATTCTGCTTCAGAGACTTTGATCTGTTGTATCTGCCATCGATCGGGTTTGCAGCAGCCAGGATGGACGTCCGTGCGTTTAGTGTCGCCTGCAAACAATGTCAGCATAAAGCCATTAGCCTCGGCCTGGGGTGCTTTCAGCAAGTGTGATTCCAAACCTCCACACAGCCATAAACAGGCATATGCAAACTGACCGAGAGACGATGAGCCACAGGCACAAACACCCTCCACTTGATTGAATTAAACCAGTGGAGTTTATAACATAACAGCTACAACAGTGATTGTCTGGGAAACATTCAGTTATCAGACTGCCGACTTGCTCTACACATTTACAGGGACCAAGAGCCTGAACATACTTGTTTTTATAAGGAGTACTAAACATCCACGTCATTTTCCTCTGAAGGTACCTTGACCCCGGCCTTGGTGATTGAGATGGTCTGTTGTTCCATGGCTTCGTGAATGGCCACCTGGTCTTTAAGATCCATCTTGTCAAACTCATCTATGCAGCAGACGCCCTGTAAAGGACACAGGTTTGGATTACGGCTGGTGTAGGTAACCACGGTGACCAGGGGGCCGACCCCCCCCCGAAGTGCCCTTACATTGTCAGCCAGCATGAGAGCACCGGCCTCGATGACGAACTCGTGAGACTCCTCGTCTTTCACCACGGCAGCCGTGAGCCCCGCAGCACTGCTGGCCTTCCCACTGGTGTAGACGGCCCGCGGGGCAAAGTCCTCCACATGTCTGCAAGACAATGAACTGTGTTGCCTTGGTTTTGAAGTTTCGATGACAGACCTTGACTAGCGACATTACCAGAAAGCCTAGTGAGGACTGACACTGTGCCCGGCCAGACAGTGAGATAAAACCATAAAGGTCTATGGGCAGATTACAGGGCAGTGCTCTGGCTCACTTGAGGAACTGACTCTTTGACGTGCTGGGATCTCCAACGATGCAAACGTTGATGTCCCCTCGTAGGGACGTGCCCTCCATGGTCGTCTTGGCGACACCACCAAACAACATGAGTAATATTCCCCTTTTAATTTCATCATTTCCTACAATCAAAAATGATAAGAATCTGGTTAGAAGTGATACTGGAAATCACCTTAATTACCACCAGGTTCCACCAAGGCGAAGACTAACGGTGGGGGGGGGGGGGGGGGAGGGGGTAA
>JAODKL010000124.1:92118-104433 GCA_026780765.1 Petrocephalus schoutedeni
CGTGCTAGGGGCAGGGGGCGGGTGGCGGGGGCAGGGCAGGCAGGGTACCTGAGGGGGGAATGAATTGCGCTGGGGGGCTGAGGATGGGGGCCAGGGGTCGGTGCCACCCTCCTGCAGGTCGCTGTCTCTTTAAGGGCTTCTGGCCCCACCTTCTCCTGGCTCATCCCCAACCTAACACATAACATGCCGGGGGGAAAACCCAGAGTCCGGAATGCCGGCATCGCCTCATCGGTTTTGGGGGGGGGTTTACAGAGCCATACAGGAAGCGGCCTGAGCCGGCGAGGGCTGCCCCACATGGATCTCCCTGAGATGGGTGGGTCACGCGCTTTCATTACAGAAGCCACGCTTAGCACGGTGAGCTCAGATGAAGCCGAGCAAAAAGACACAAACCATTGGGACCTGACGAGATTCACTGCGGGCCTCATCGGCCCGAAACACTGCCCTCTTCCTGTCTGAATGACCTCCCGTAAGACAGGAACGAGATTCACTGCGGGCCTCATCGGCCCGAAACACTGCCCTCTTCCTGTCTGAATGACCTCCCGTAAGACAGGAACGAGATTCACTGCGGGCCTCATCGGCCCGAAACACTGCTTTCTTCCTGTCTGAATGACCTCCTGTAAGACAGGAATTTCTGTTTGATTAAGACATCAATCTCAGGGCCATGAGGGACACAGGACGTTATTAGGGGGGCAGCACGCTCCACATCCAGCTCCTCTTAGCAGAGCCCCTGCAGCCACCGGGGACCAGCTGATGGCTAGATGAAGGTCAGGCTAGCAGAGGGACGGCCAGTGAGAGACACGGAGCCATCCAATTGGCTCAGCTGGACATCGTTTGCCCAATCAAACCAGTTTCCATGAGCTGACTGCCCACTCACGACTGGTGTGCCAGGTTATCATCTTGTGACATTTAATTTCTTATCACATGTCAAGTATGGGAAGTATTCTCTGAGAGAAGATCTTAAATACATTGTGATTTATAAAATGTTTCTCAGAGAAGTGGTCTGAACTCATAACTAAAACATCTTGGACACTGACTTAAGACTACAGAGATAAAACTGTTCAGAATTAATTTAGTAGCAAGACAGTTTAGATTTAGGACATGTCTCCAGAGGATATCACACACGTACTGTATGTGTCAAAATATAAATCCACCCATCCACCTTCCAAATGCTATTTTGGCTCCCGGAAGCTCGTACTGTACTGAGATGCTGCTTGCTTCCGATACTCCCCTTAGATACAGCCGCCATTTTCCGGAATGTTCTGTCTCAAGAAACAGGCTGATGGGTGCAGACAGTTTCACGTGCGAGGATCCATTCCGTATTTGGAGCTGGAGTTTGACAGATTTAACCGGATCAGAACCAGAGGACAGCATCACAAAGCTACCTGCCAGGACACTGGTCCTGGGGGCGGGGCGGGTCGGGGTCCAGTGCAAGGGGCAGAGTGGGTCCGGGTACAGCCCGAAAGACACTGAGGACCCTGTCGTGACTCAGCCTTGCCTCTTAAGTTGGCTTCAGTCTCCATGACCAGCAGATGGCCGCTTCGCGTTAGGAAGTAGAGGGAGGATATAAACAGCAAAATGTGCCACGGGACCTGGGCGCCCACCCTCCAAATGCCAGGGCCGCCGTCTGGGGCCAGGGCGCCCGGAGAACGCAACCCAACCCAGAGGGGTCACATGATCGACCTCCATGACTGCCACTGGCTGACCGCGTTCACTGGCTGACCGCGCTCATGGCTGCTGCATCACCCCATGACTCGCGTAGTGGGCGGGGCGCATGTCCACCCACTGGGCTGGTCCTGAGCATCCATTCCCCACCAGGAGGGCATGAGGGACAGCTTCACGGCAGAGCTGACCTGAACATATGGACTTGGACAGAGTCCAGTGGGATCGAGTTCACTGGGATCAGCACTGTAGATGAGCTGCCCGCTGCTGCCACTGTGCCCTTTAATGGGAGAGATTGGGCTGGCATACAGAACCCAGCAACTGCTCAGGGAAAGCCCGCGGGCCTCATGGCCTCGCGGTGACGGACGGGCCTGGAGGACCCAGAGCTTGCACCTCCTTCCCCTCGACCCCTACTCCTGCCACAGAGGTTATGGGGAATAGATTAATTTTCCCGCTGCCACGACGGCCAGAGCGAACGAGCACTGCGTGCAGGAAGAGCTGCGAGGGCAGATTTCATTAAACCTTTTTCACCTGACTGCTTCACTGGCATTTAGGAACAGCAGGGGAACCAAGCCACCCAGAGTCTAAAGGCTAAAATATCTGTACTGGAGCCAGCAGTCTGAGTAGTTCAATATACTGACCTGCTTTGGGCTGAGCCGTATCTACATATGTAGATGCTAAAAACACCAGTGGACTTTTGAAAATGTCTGATGCCCAAGGGCGTTGATTTGGGCATGTGCCATAGGGACATGTCCCTATCAACATCAAGGTAGCATGGTGTGTGTTTAGGGGGGCAGGGTTGGGCGGGGGGTTGGGGCTAATTTGGTCCCTACCAATGCTGAGACCAAACCTATAGCTTTGCTAATGTTAGATACGATCCGGTAACCATTGGATTATGCCCCATGGGTCACCGAGTCATTGCATATCGCTGACCAGAGCTGAGACCAGAACTGGCTCGCGACCAGGACTGGCCCGAGACCAAAACTGGCCCGAGACAGGAACTTGCCTGTGACCGGAACCAGCTCGAGACCAGAACTGGACTGTGACCGGAACTGGCCTGAGACAGGAACTGGCCCAAGACCAGGACTGGCCCGAGAATGGCTGGCCAGAGACCAGAACTGGCCTGAGACTGAAACTCGCCCGAGACCAGTACTGACCCGTGACTGGAACTGGCCTGAGACTAGAACTGGCCCGAGACTGGAAATGGCCCGAGACCGGAACTAGCCCGAGACCGGAACAATCCCAAGACTGAACTGGCCCAAGACTGCAACTGGCCCGTGACCAGAACTAGGCCGAGACCAGTACTGGCCCGAGACCGGAACTGGCCTGAGACTGGAACTGGCCCATGACCGGAACTGGCCCGAGACCGGAACTGGCCCGAAACCAGGACTGGTCTGATACCGGAACTGGCCTGAGACCGGAACTGGCCCGAGACTGGAACTGGCCCGAGACCGGAACTGGCCGGTGACTGGAACTGGCCCGAGACTGGAACAGCTTTACTATGCCTCCTGTCAGACTAATTATGGATTCCTCAGGATGACAAGCTGCTGGGCAAATGTGGTACAATAATCCGGCAGGATCGACGGACACAGTGCCAAGATTCACACACCATGGCCCGAAATTCAGGGTGCGGTGCCGCCATCTACAAGGCCTGAAAGCGGAGTGTCACACATCTCTGAAAGCAAGCTGTCATGCGTCACGTGAGTTATCGATTCTCAGAGGCTGTCACGGGAGGGCAAGCTAAAAGCCAACGTTATCGATAGGCCCAGCTCCGGCGGGACAAGGAAGAAAGTGACCTGGACAGTGACGTTGCCCGTATCCATATGAGCATCTGAAATGCACCCGGCAGAGCCCTTCCTTCCTGCAGAGACCGTCTGCGCAGCAGCAGGGATCTGAGTTCTGTGATCGATAGAAATCGTTGTGCCAGAGGCTACTCACTGCTGATGGGAGCCCTGACTGCAAGAGAGAAACGCCAGAATGCTGGCGGCTGCAGAAATTGAATGGCGGGGGGGGGCTTGGAATATTTATCACCATGCAGGGCAGGAGAGCATTTTTCCTTGGTGTAATTTACGTGGCAGTGTGACATATGTGACTATCGGGTCATTTACGAGCCCACATCATTTCGTCAGGCATGACATTAGGGGCCAAGGGTCAGCGTTAAGTGCAGGGACATCAGTTTGCAGCCACAAGAAATTTACTGCAGGCCTTTAAATCACAGCCCAGCTCTCCATCCATAGACACGCAGGGAAATGTACTCTGCCATGTGAATCCTTATTGATTCAGATGCCAGGAATGTAACGTGCTGCATTTTTTAAATTCAAGAACCGTTTCCTCCCAGTCCTTGCTCGTCTACTCAAGGGCACGGTAGTGGGCTGTGAGGGAATGACTGCCAGAAATGTTTCTCGCTACACAAGGGAGCAGTTTGTCTGCAGACCTGATGTGACAGAAAGCTGCAAGATACAAAGATTTTGCGTGACGATACAACTCATTACGGTCGCAGGGGAAACAAAACTTCTGGTGAGAAATGACTTTAAAAAAGAAGTCTGAAAATGAGAAAGAGCACAACAGACTCACTCAGAGAAGGCCGCTGACAAAGATGAGACTGAATAGAAGTCTCGGTGGCCTGTCCCAGTGTCCTTCTGAGTCCCTTAAACTGCAGTGGGGAACGCAGCCCAATGACCTCAAATCCACCGGGACCTGTCCCAGTGTCCTTCAGAGTCCTGTAAACTGCAGTGGGGAACGCAGCTCAATGACCTCAAACCCACCGGGACCTGTCCCAGTGTCCTTCAGAGTCCTGTAAACTGCAGTGGGGAACGCACCCCAATGACCTCAAATCCACCGGGACCTGTCCCAGTGTCCTTCAGAGTCCTGTAAACTGCAGTGGGGAACGCAGCCCAGTGACCTCAAATCCACCGGGACCTGTCCCAGTGTCCTTCAGAGTCCTGTAAACTGCAGTGGGGAACGCAGCCCAGTGACCTCAAATCCACCGGGACCTGTCCCAGTGTCCTTCAGAGTCCTGTAAACTGCAGTGGGAAACGCAGCCCAATGACCTCAAACCCACCGGGACCTGTCCCAGTGTCCTTCAGAGTCCTGTAAACTGGGGGTGGGGGGGGGTTCACTTGGGTCCCCTTGGCTCCTCTATATGAATCTTTAATAAGGCAGATAAGCGGTCTGCAGCCGTGCTGTGTAACAGCTGTAATCAGTATGCCCTTGGAAACATCTACTGTGGAAACTCGGTCAGTATCACCCACACATTTCCCTCTGACAGATGCAAAACGTGCCCAAAACCTCACTGCAGATTTTAAAAGGTACCCACTTTCCTGGTTAGAAACAGAAGCAACATCCAGGAATACTTGAACCCTGGATGGGGCTCCAGCCCACCGCAGGGCACACTCACACACCAAACACTCACACTCACACTCCAGTCACTCACACAGACTTAAATGTAATGCTCTAGAAAATTCTTAAACTCTACAATAAGTTTAAATAAATAAGCATGGGATTAAAAATATACACAAGGATTAATTAAGTATTACTATTGTATTCTATTCTCACGTTCATGTTTAACTATCTTTGAATCTTTGGCTCCCCCTGGTGTGCAGAGTAAATTACTACAGATTGTACAAGCCACCTGCCACTTTGCATTGCTCCTGTAATACGACCCTGAGGGATGGAAGAACATCTCTGGCTCATCAGGTGCCTGTCTTTCACGGCGGCGGCTCCCCCATAGTGCTCTCTGCCCTGCGCTGGCATCCCACAGGGGCCGGGCTCACAAACGTCACAGAGACTCGCCACATGGACCGTGGCACGGCTTTCTCTGGCCCCAGTCTTGGGCGATCCGGCACCGCTAGGCGCTTCCATCAGCATCGTGTAGCAGATGAAGCAGAGACGGCCTTCGTATGGCAGTGGTAAAGCCACTCTGATGTTTGGCTAAACAGCTGCGGCGAGACCTAGAGAGCTCAGCGGCCCACGAGTCTGACCCTATGGCCATACGATGGCTTCTATTAAAGAGGAGTGAGGAAATCAGAGACGGGGCGTGACTATCTGCAGACGAGCAATTCCAGCCAGCATGGAAACCCCTGACCTAATAGAAAAGCTGAATGAGACTTTTAGGCCACAGACAGACAGCAGAGATACAGGACTGTGAAGCAAAAGGGATCTGTCTGCTGCATATCACCTGCAGCACACAGCTAATACTTAAGTGCCCAGACTAAGGAAGCTTAAAGCATGCTACTGGTTTCTTTATACATGGTGATTTTGATTATATTTACCAAAAACTTTTCCCAGAAAGAGAGTCTTGATAAGGTTGAACTGGGTGTCCGAAGTCTCCGGCAGGGAATAGTTCACTGGAGGGTAGTGGTCCAGCTGCAAGACAGATAGGCACAAAGTGAGGCAAGCAGGCCGAGGCCAGCAAACTGTCAGAAACACAGACAGAGAGACCAGCAGACAGAGGGACAGGCAGATAGACAGAGAGACCGGCAGACAGAGACAGGCAGATAGACAGAGAGACCGGCAGACAGAGACAGGCAGATAGACAGAGACCGGCAGACAGAGAGACAGGCAGATAGACAGAGAGACCGGCAGACAGAGACAGGCAGATAGACAGAGAGACCGGCAGATAGAGACAGGCAGATAGAGACAGGCAGATAGAGACAGGCAGATAGACAGAGATACCGGCAGATAGAGACAGGCAGATAGACAGAGAGACCGGCAGACAGAGACAAACAGACAGAGAGACTGGCAGACAGAGGAACTGGCAGATAGAGACAGGCAGATAGGCAGAGAGACCGGCAGACAGAGACAGGCAGATAGACAGAGATACCAGCAGACAGAGACAGACAGATAGACAGAGAGACCGGCAGACAGAGACAAACAGACAGAGAGACAGAGGCAGGCAGATAGAGAGACATTAAGTCTGATTTTAGAAAAAATAGGAAATACACATGCAAAACTAAGAAACTTTATGGCAATGGGCAATTAAAATACGAATGCACTTTGACGTTAACTGTAAGATTTGCGGAGGTACGTGTGACAAGGATAGAAAATCATGTCAGAAAGATCAGAGCGCAAAGAGAGGAGGATGAGGAACGGAGTATCGACTAGGGAACCCCCCGTGCGGCCTGTGAGACGACTCCAGCGCATTAACTGCCCTGCATCAGTTCTTGTTTAGCATAATACAGCCTTTAATAGGTTCTCCCACATAATGCTGCACATGCACATTCATTTCTTGCTGCGGTTAATTATGCAAGGAGTTCTATAGCAATCAAGTCCAGTGCTATAATTCAGTTTTCATTTCGGAAAATAATTCTTCTAAAATGACTGCTTTAGCCTCAGTGACTCTTCGCTTAGCAGCTTCCAGCTTGATCACAAATCACACGACATAACACAGTTTGGGTGACAGTTGCAGAAGCAGTGTCTGTGACCTTGGCTGGGAGTGGGTATCTCCATTTGCAAGTGGCCCACCTACTGCAACTCCTTCATTCCCAGAATTCCAGAATTATCTCACTGGGAGAGAAAACAATTTTCATGGCCTTGTTCGAAACGTCTACCTGCCCACTATATAGTGCAATGGCCATTTTATAGTGCTGTTCCAATTCTCAACTGTAAATTCATTCACTCCGCAGTGCACTATAAAATCAGCACAAGGTACATCAAAATGTACTGTACAGACACTGCACCCTACAGTGGTCGACTCAGACCATTGTGCATCACTATAGCGTCCGATTAGTGCTGGCTAACAAATTAGCATGTCATTTGGCTGCCATTCCTGAAACTCCCCCTATCTGTTCATGCCTGGACCCGGCGTCACTCTATGCGAGCTCATTAATTATCCAAAAAGCCTGATGTGAAAATGCTCACTGAAAATGCTGCGTGGCTTTCGGGAACACGGCCGCATCAGCAATGAAAAAGAAAAAAAAAAAGGAAAAAAAGAAAAAAAAGGAAGAAAAAATGAAAAAATGAAAAAAAAGAAAAAAGAAAAAAAAAAGGGGAAAAAAAAGCAATGCCAATGAGACAGCTGGCAACTTTCAGGATCCTGCCCTGTTGTTTCCCTGCTTGGCCAGCAGGTGTCGCTGGTCTACCTTTTCCTAGTGCTTGAGTCGGCTGTGAACTGACCCACACCTACTTCTTGAGGCCCCTAGTCTTTAGTTTTTGACTGTAATTAGCCCGCACCTGTTCCTGGTCTTACCCCCAGTATCTGTGTATATATGTGCCTGCCCTGGCCCCCGTTCCCCAGCTGGTCATTGTGTGTCCGTCGCTGCTTTATTTTTGACTCCTTGTGGTCCTTCTGGTGTTTAAGTCTGATAATGTCTTATATTGTGAGCCACAATGTTGATCCTTTGTCCTTCACTATGCCCGTCCATAACTGTGACAGAAGCTCTCAAAACAGGAAAATCAAAGGCTAAAGATTTCTGACAATGTCTGGAGATGCACGGTAAACATGCCCCTCCGACTGGCTCCAGCTGAGAGCTGATTGGCCCCTGGTGTGCCCCTTCCCTGTCATTCATTGATTCAAAACACATCATTGGCTAATGATAAGCCTCGTCCCTCTGTGTGAATTATGGCCCCTCTTAATCCCTCGCCCTTAAAAACATCCTAGAATCTCCCCTGTATTCCAGTGAACTAACCTCCCCATGCAGTAGATTTACGGGGATGAACAGGGTCCAATTAAGCTGCCTCTCTGAAAATTGTGGTTGCAGCTCCAGGCTTTTTGCTGCATGTTTACAAGCGAGCGCCGTCACTGTGTAATAGCAGTGGTGCTATAGGCTGACCCGCATTAGCAGGGCAGGCTCTGCTGAAATCTTCATTCCCCGGCAGTGGTGGCACAGGACCTGCAGTAGCCTGGCAGTTCTGCTTCAGCAGCTCTGAACACTCCCTCCCTGCCCCTGGCCCTCACCTGAAGCTGGATGGTTCTCTCCACACGGGTAATGTTGATGCTGTGCGGCTGCCCATTGGCCATGTTGCGCTGGTCCAGGCTGATGGTGAAGGGCTCTCTCAGGCCGCCCAGGTCATAGCGGATCTGTAGCGTTCCTGTATGGGGGAAGGCAGCCTGTCAGTCTTGGGCGGAACTGGCCAAACGCTCTCAGACACGTCACGCTACGGCGCGCCTCTTCGCGTCTGACGAGGCTCAATCCACGAGAAGAAAGCAGCCTTCCTCCAGTCCCGAGAAGCTCATCCCGCTGTCGATAAATCTGTATCAGCACATGGGGTCCGTCATGCAGCCCAAGGAGCTGGGCCGGTCTGCAGTACCTGCTTCTCACGCCCAGCGAACGTGAGCCGGGTTTTTGCTAAACAGGCGGCTGCTACACCGAAGCAAACCCGAGCAACATTAAGCTTCTAGATGCACAGAGAAACTGGCGGGCGATGCCAGGGCTCATTCAGAAACGGAAGCAGGGTGTTGACGGCCCGTGGTACCTGGACGCAGCAAAGCTTTCGTTTTGCCACGTTTGGCTTCTCGAGAAACGCGGTAAAGGAAAAATCGGAGCATCATGTTTGGACACACCATGATAAGCGTGAAGGTACTTCTGAGAGTTACTCGCCATGGCTTGTAAAAATCTTCAGATTGGAAAAACGATTTAAGCCAAAAAATTTGGTGCTGCACCACCTGAGTTGAACAGCAGATAGGAGATTGTAACAACAATTTAAATGGTTTGGCATGATTTTGTTCCAGTCAAAATGACCATTTATCTCAGTCAGTTAGCACTTCAGAAAACATTCAATATGACCCATGAATGGCTTACGTTTCATCTTGGGGATCCATGTTTTCTCCTTGAATCACTAGTGTCACTTTGGTCCACTGCTCCAAGCCCCTTCAAAGCCCACCCTTGTTAGGTCATGCCTACTCCAAGCCACACCCTCACCAGGCCCCAACCCTGGCATGGCACACCCCCACAGGCCACACCCTCACCAGGCCCCAACCCTGCCATGGCACACCCCCACAGGCCACACCCTCACCAGGCCCCAACCCTGGTATGGCACACCCCCACAGGCCACACCCTCACCAGGCCCCAACCCTGCCAAGCCACACCCCGATAAGCCATGCCCTCCGGGCCCCGCCTCTTCCTCACCATTTTGCCGCAGCACCACGGCCAGGTAGTCCTGAGTCCTGGAGCTGATGAAGACCAGGACGCTGGGCGTGCTGGATGTGCTGAAGCTGAAGGCCAGCTCCTCCTGCGTCAGGTTGGCCTCCCGGGACGCCGTAGCCAGCTCGGACAAGAAATTATAGCGAAGAAAAGTGCCTGCCTCAAAGAAGGCCCCCACATCTGCAGTACACACAGACACAGACAGAGCCAGGGACACACCATCAGCAGGATTAGTGTGCAGCCACGCTGGGGGCTCCAGCAAGCTGACGACATGCAATGAAATGGCACCTGTGCATTTCGGCCATATTACAGCAGCGCAGGAGAAAAGCTGGGTGTATAGCCTGCCTCACACGAACGGGGCAACAGACACAGCATCAATTATATAAGCAAAAGACATCACTCACGTAACAGGCGGCTGCCGGAGTGATTAAGCAGACTAAGCAGAAAGTTCCGTAAAAACTACACTTTCCATCCTGGAAATAAATACTAAGTATATAAAAAAAAACACTTTCCGTTACTCATCTTTGACATTCATCACTGGGTGTATATACCTGAATACCAAACAGACATTACTGAAAAGGCAATCCAAAGGCATTAAGAGATATGTGGAATAACGGCCCAGTGGCACAACGGATGGACATAATGACAGGATGGACTGTGGGTATTACAGGGGCACTGAGGAAGCCGTGCACACTGGTCTCTGCCAATAGGCAGGTGGTCTGCTGCCGCAGAGTAGCAGTCACGTTGCGGCGATGCATGCTGCGGCCGTGACAGTGCCGGCCAGACCAACCAGGCAGGGCGCGGAGGAGCATGCACACGGAGGAAGGCACGCCAAAGCACAGGGGCATCGGGGGCAGTGCTGGCACCCTCCGGCACATAAAGCGGCCCCCCTCCCCTCTGGACACAGTGGCACGCGCGGGCGGGAGGGTCGGGCTCTTTTCGGCTGGCAAAGGGACGGCAAACGGGGGTCACCTTTGGTGCAGAAGGTGCCGTCGTACGCCGTGCCAGTGCAGTCGCATGAGTAGCCGTTGTACTTCTCCACACACTTGCCCCTGTTGCGGCAGTAAGAGCCGAAGCTGCTGCAGTGGCCCGAGCAGCCAGGCTTCACGCCGGGCGTGACCTCTGCCCTCGCCTCCAGGTCAAGGGTCACGCCGTTCATCTTCAGGGAGCGGATACAACCCAGGAAGCCCCTCTGGCCACCGGCAGCACCTTCCAGAAGACAGAGGGAGGGAAAAACTGCTCACGGGGCTTACAGAAAATGCTGTGTTAGGGCTGCTAAGAAATCTTACAGCAAATTTATATTATTCCATTATAAACCCCCAAATAGCTACGTCAAAAGCATTGGGGTTGTTTGCAAACAAGGTAAAAAAAAATTGAAATGCATGACATGTGTTTGCAGACTTGTCTCAAATTGAAAATCTCAAACCAGCCAGCTGACTAAAGTTGGCAACCCTGGATACAGACACATAGTGTGGCGAAGTGGCGTAAATCTGCTAGCAAAAGAAACCATCGAAAAGTGAGATCAGAAGGCACTGCGCTCTCTCAAATGTTTCATTCAGTACACAGCACCAAAACTGCTTGAACTAATCCTTTTTAACAGACGTGGGGCACAGAGAGATTAACTTCTGCGACTTTTCGGTTTCACTGTGTGATCCGCACTTTCTGAACACACAGCAGGCTCAGGGAGTCACTGGGGCACCTTTGGAGCACCACAACACAGCCTGTGAACTCCAGTAGTGTTTGAAGGGTTTATATGGACAGATCACAAATGCAAGGGCAATAGATCGGATAAAACGTTGATAATTATGACCCACATGGATTTTACTTAGATATGGATTTGGGGAACTTTGTACGTGTCGGTCAAAATTACGTCATTACATTACATTACATCATCTTTTATGGCTAGTCATAGAAAAAGTAGACAAAAAAACAACAAAACAAAATAATTGTGTGTATCAGATGCATCCCCAGTCCTGAAGAAACTATTATGTTAGGAGTATTGTTTTAGGTTTCATTTAGTTCAATTTAAGCATAGCAAAATAAATCATTTAACCTTGATGATTATTGCAAGAGAATGAAACAAACCCACTTGCAGGAACAGATTTTCTCACATCCACAAAACAGAATAGATTAATATCATAATACTGCAATTAGACTGTTTATATTATTTATGCTGTACTTCTTACGCTCACAGCGGTAGGCTCATTCGTGGCACCTGTACAGTCTCGCTGCTCTCTAATTACACTCAGAGGGCCTTCTAGGACAACAGCAGGCCATCGATAGCAAACATGGGGCTAAAATAGGCAACGATGTAGAAATGATTGCCAGCCCTCATCTAACTGATGTAGGGAAGAACATAATGAAATGGTAGGAAAAAACATGGTGAAATAAGGAGAAAATGTCACACCATGGTGTGATAAAAAGGAGAAAATGTTACACCTTCGGTGCAAAGAAAGGAGTAAATGTTACACCATGGTGCAATAAGAAGGAGAAAATGCTACACCGTGGTGCGATAAGAAGGAGAAAATGTTACACCGTGGTGCGATAAGAAGGAGAAAATGTTACACCGTGGTGC
>JAODKL010000124.1:104533-119368 GCA_026780765.1 Petrocephalus schoutedeni
TACACCGTGGTGCGATAAGAAGGAGAAAATGTTACACCGTGGTGCGATAAGAAGGAGAAAATGTTACACCGTGGTGCTATAAGAAGGAGAAAATGTTACACCATGGTGCGATAAGAAGGAGAAAATGTTACACCATGGTGAAATAAGAAGGAGAAAATGTTACACCATGGTGCGAAGAAAGGAGTAAACGTTACACCATGGTGCTATAAAAAGGAAAAAGCGTTACACCATGGTGCGAAGAAAGGAAGTAACCTGAGATACAGGGAGGTCACCTCCTGTCCTCACAGGAAGTAACCTGAGGTACTGGGAGGTTACGTCCTGACCTTTTAATCCCAAAATGGGCTACAGAAAGATCCCTGTGGGAGGTTCCCTATGGTTCTCCTTCGCTCTGAGCCCTTTTACAACACAGAAACAGGTGAAAAGCCAGAACACAAGTGTGAAAGATGACAAACCATCAGTGCAGTCAGGGAGAGAGTGAGGAGTGATTCGCAGAGAATAGATGTGAGAAACATGCAAGCAACAAAGCCACTGAAAATAACTCGCACCAAATACCAGCGAATTATGCTATGCATTGAAATAAGAACAATTTATTGCATCTTACTTTATTCCCAGAGCTTGGTGCAATAAACAAGAATATGTCTGTAAAAGCAAACCATAATATTCACTTTCAATAAAGTGATAATCAAATATGCAGCTCCACTGAGGCGCATATGCTTGCTTATGGACAGAAATATAAATGCAAATGCATATTGAAGGTGCAAAAGGAACAAGAAGCGTCTGCAGAGGTGAATGAAAATGAAAATGTTCAAGGAAAGCGACAGCGGTTCAATAACGAGGGAAGAGCATGGAAGTTAACATCAGTTAAATTATCTAAAGCGGGTGCTCCTCACGCAAGGCAGCCTAGCTGGCACCTTTTCCGTTCCGATGGACACAAAACTAAAAAAAAAGGGGTGAAGTAGTGAGCAGGAAGTCGGAATCCTGCCAGGTCCTTTGCGGGATTCGTGCTCACAAGGAGCCAGCACCCGAAGCTTTTCATTTCGTGTCTCATTACGCAAGTTTGACATTAGTGTCTTGATGTAAGAGCACAAAGTCTTACTCTCAGTAGAATTAATACTCCAATGTGTTATTGTGTTGATAGTGCAGTATTATGCAAATCTGGAGTGAATTGGGAAGTTTTTTTGGTTCAGAAACGTGTCGGAAAGCAGGAGGTCGGAGCCATTCGGCGACGCCGAAGTTTCCCGTCGACGTCCTGAACTTGCGTTACATATGGTGAGCGCCACAGATAAGGGACTAAAAGGCAAGTCTGCAGAATGCAGGGAGGGCAGATGGAACTTTTAAGGAGTTTTAGAGTTTTTAATCTCTCTTAAAACACGAGACGTCTTTGTTGCCTGCCGAGGACGTCTCACCTCAGGAAACTCCTTTTCTGCCATGTCTGTGCATGTGAACCCAGGTTTGACCCACCACAGCACCCCCTCATGATCCGCTGCTGCCGTTCCCGTTCGGCCGGCAGAGCTCGCTGGGCGTCCCGTGATCGCCTTGTTCCCTGCCCTCACGCCGTGTCCCTGCACACTAGTCTCTCACCTGCCAATCCTGTTCTGTGCCTGCCCTCACTGTGCTCCCCAGCTCGCACATCGTCATTGTGTATATAGTTTGGTATGTTTCCTCGATAAAGTTATCAGTGCCAAAGGCGCAGCATCTGGGTCGTGTTTGGCCCCACGCATACGACATACCTTACAGATTATTATTGCAAAATCACCATCTAAAATCACTTTCCTTACCTAGATATGGATTTTAAATGTTTCCAAAAGCAGTTCTTTTGCTGGGGTCAAACTCACGAGGTGGGAAAGGTAAATAGGAGGGATTCGCTTCACTGGATCCGTCGTCAGTGATTCTGGCCGACAGTGATGGGAGCGCAGATACATGGCCGAGAGTATGAGGATGCCAGCTTGTCCAGCATCTTAATCAGAAAGCAAAGACGCTTACATGGAGATGGACGCACTGTGCTGCCAGGACAGCCTCCACTCTCCTGGAAGCCTTTCCATCGTACGCTGGGACACTGTTGGAGGGATTTACATCATATGCTGCAAAAGTGCCGACACTCTGATTAATAAATACAGCCATCAGAGTTCATGTCAGTAATGGCAGAAATGGCAGAGGCAGGACGATCCAGAGTGAAGTTCTCCAGAGTACAACGAGAGTGCAGGCGGAGAATGGCGGATGCGAGGGCAAGCTGGAGCTGGCAGTGACCGTGGCTCAGATCGGACGCGCTGAAGCCATCTGGCAGCAAGTGCAGCAGCTGTGGGGCCAACGGCATCGCATTTCGGGGCGTCCTATTCTCCCCGAATCACGGCTGAGTCTCGCCTTGCAGCAGGGCAGGGGGGTGATACGAGTAACTGCTGAGAATGTAACGGATCCCCAGGGCAGCGGGGCACTTTTCCAGGTGCAGATTGCAGCCCGGCGGCATCCTACCTACACACAGCACTCCAGCATCGAGTCGGCAGGTCACATGACCCTGCCCGGCCCTTACCCATGTAGAGCTGGCTGTAGAGCCCTTACCCACGTAGAGCTGTCTGTAGAGCCCTTACCTACGTAGAGCTGGCTGTAGAGCCCTTATCCACGTAGAGCTGGCTGTAGAGCCCTTACCCACGTAGAGCTGTCTGTAGAGCCCTTACCTACATAGAGCTGGCTGTAGAGCCCTTACCCACGTAGAGCTGGCTGTAGAGCCCTTACCCACACAGAGCTAACTGTAGAACCCTTACCCACGTAGAGCTGGCTGTAGAGCTCCAGCCGGGTGTGTCCCTGGGCTGGCGCCGGCCGCGCCTCCCGGTACTTCTGGTCCAGCTGCAGGACGGCCTCCTTGACGTTGCGCTCGGCGCTGACCCGGTGCCACTGGTCATCGTCGAGTGGCGTGGGAGACCGGACCAGTAACTCTACCGGCCCGTTTCCCACATCAAAGGAGAAGGAGACCGCAGTGGGGGCTGTGTTTGGGGGTGGGGGCATAGGAACACAGTCAGGACCTCCTCATCATTCGGAATACCACATGCCTTTTCTGCAAATGACTTCAAGTCAATTTGTTCCCTGTTTGAGAAATTAATCAACACTTCAGTTCTCATTTCTGTTCATTCTTACATAATCTTACATCATTTAGCAGACATTTTCATCCAAAATATTAGACATTTTTGAGAAATCACAACCTCTGGAGCAATTTTAGTTAAGGGTCCAATGGTGACATCACCATGTCAGCCACGGGATCTGAACCGGCAACCTTCTGAAACTACAAGAGCTAAACCACAGAGCCACACTCCACTCCACAAAGACAAAAAAATAATACAAATCTCAGTACAGTATGCAGCATGTTTCAGGAATTCTGTTTATATTAAGTTTAAATTAAGTCTCTCTTAATTGTAATGCTTCTCTGGTGCCTGGTTAAGACTTGGAAAACATTTTAAACCACTACAAAGCATTGTGACACATTTTTATTATTTAATTACTGTTTAATTATTTAATTATATTTAGTACAATGCAGGTTTAACACACAAATTCTGGTGTTATTCTGAAATACGTTTCAGCTGGGGAGTGAGCAGGACCTGGCCATAGAAATACAATTTGCCAAGAAAAATTAATTTAAGAAATACGAACTTAATTATACAATAAAATAACAGAGAGATCAAGAGAATATCAGCAAACATCATGAAATATGACAGATATGCTGGGGCCATACCAGTGGCGGGGACACAGGGACACAGGCTCCAGCTGAAAGCTGATTGGTCCCCGAACTGCCCAATCCCCTGTCATTAATCGACTCAAAACATCTTACTGGCTAATGATAGGTCTGGCCCTTGTGTATGAATTATGGCCCACCTTATGCCCCCACTGAGGCTTACAAAGAAAGAAAAGTGACAGCTACACTCCAGTCCACTAGGGGGCGTCCATGAATGGAGAACATGTGTAACATGAGGACCATTGATGTGCCTCTGCACATTGTTTCTTTAATGGTACCACTGTGTGCTGCAAATCACCTGGCCGTTTTTTACGGCTTGTGACATCGAGCATCTTCTTGAGAGCCTCCCCCATCACTGAACAGTGGAGCCGCCATTGGGGGTGACCCCCCCCAGCCCTCCCTGCCACTCGCCTCCTATCTTCAGGGGGTCACTTGCCCCCCCTCCGGCTGTACAGTCGCATCACGTTGCGCCCCGGCAGGCCTTAAATCCACACAGTCCGTCTGCTCAGCCTGGATCCCATCCCCCTAGCCTGGATCCTGTCCGCCCAGCCTGGATCCCGTCCGCCCAGCCTGGATCCCATCCGCCCAGCCTGGATCCCATCCGCCCAGCCTGGATCCCGTCCATTTCAGGCCTCAGCTGCAGCCTGGACGTCCCCCATCCTCTATGGGCACTGAGTGCTTCTCACAGGGCGGCGGGTGACAGACTCAGCGCCCATCGCTGTGGTAAGATCGACGGGGCTGGCAGAGCCTCCCGTTCCCCCCACCATTCTGCTCTCCCACACAGGACCGGAGAGCCCTGTCCCTCACATGCGATGGGGGGCCGCAGGTGCAGCGCGCAGGAAGTGGGAAAGATACTGGGCCGCAGGCCCCTGGTGGCTGGATTTGGAATTGCGGCGCTCCAATTTGTGGTGCGAGTGCTTGCAATCTCACACTCCCCTGAGAGTCTCCTGCCAAGACCAGCGCCATCCTGCCAGCACAACATGCAGATGGGCGCCAGCTAATCCAGGTAGACAGCAGGCAGAGGGAAGCTGGTCCAGAGTTAGCCTCGCCATCACTGCAAGTGATCAAGGTAGCTAGTGACATCTTCAGCTTTAAGCAGCTTAATATATTAAATTAAATAAATAGCCGACCTGCTAAAGGGTTAATCTCCTAGATGCTCATCCAGAAGATGCTGTCCATGAGAAAAGTGACTAACCAGCGTTGGGTATCAGCATAACATTGGTGGGAAAACATTTTTGGATGCAGGCAGAGGGAAAAGTGCAAAAGCTATGCCGAGGTGTGGAGTTCCGGGGTAAGAACGAGAGAATGCCACGGGAACGTAAAAAAGCGGCGTCTAATTATTTTAGGTCCATCAAAGCAATTCAGGGCACTTAGGAGCTGTGTCAGATGGCTGCCAAGGAGGACGTGCACGGCCGGGATGGAGAGGCTGCACCAAATAAGCTAATACTCAGGAGTGTTTCCATGCGCCAGTGAATTTCAGCTGGCAATAAGCAGAGGAGAGCGGCAGAAACATCTCAGAAGGTAGAACGTACAAGAGGGGATAGCAGCCTGTGAACGGCCAGCACCGCATTCATTAACCAAATAGGACAGCAATTAATTAAACAAGACAAGGAGCAGGCTGCGTGGGGAGGCGGGCTGTGCCTCAGCACAGGCCTGTTCTGTCTGCGCTCTCCGTACCGCCCCGTGTAGCTGACAAACTCGCATCCCCCTACATTCTGTCCCTACAAGCTCACAGACAGCCGCGCCGCGTACCTTCTGGAGATGGGAAGTAATTAACGGCAGCCAGAAAACCAACAGCTCTCGTAATAAATAATTAACCATGGAATAATTTAAAAAGTCAATCATGCTAATTAACCGACAAACAGGAACGTACAGGTGCTATAGTGAGGAGTGTGCGGATTCACAGGGATGCACACTTGTATATACTGAGGCAAAATAAAATAAACACTCACAAAGCGAGGCAATATATTCAGCGTCCCTCTGGCATGTTTAGTGACAGCCTGTGACAGCCTTCCTTTATTACTGCTCACAATCACAGGGAACTTTAATGCTCAGTGTCAGGTTATAAACGTGTTGCAGTCTGCAGTCTGGTGATATTGGTTAGGCCGCCTGTGTCCAAACACAGAGGAGCCTGAGACGGACGCCTAAGTCGGGAGAAATTTAAATCTGAGCACGATCTGGAGCAACTCCAAATAAGCTAGGCAATGAGTGCTGGAGAAGGCGGCACACTCCAAATGAAATCACATTTTCCCTCAAGAGTCATGGACCCCCGGGGGCAGGCGGGTCGGGTGTATAAAACATGAAATATGGATCTTAATAAATCATTTCTCATCCAAAATCCGTCATGCTTTTGAAAATTCCATGAATATTCAAAGTCACCTTGATGTGCCTGTAATGAGGCCCACCCTGGGATTGGATACTCCCCAGTCAGGGTTTGGTTTGGGCGGGAAGCAGCACGGTCTGGCCTACCGCTCGGCAGCATCACCTCGTCTGTACTCCTGTGGCCATCAGCAGAGGGCGCCAGCGCGTCTTTCCTCAGCTAGGAAGCCGGCGATGGCGAATAGCTGGAAGGCGCGATCACAGCCAGCTCTTCGCAATGGGGCTCTAAGGGTGCGGAGGGTGCAGTCCAGCTGTGCAGGTGCTCACTCTCACCATGAAGGTGAGGTGTCCATCAGTACATTGCAGAGTGGTGCTCGTCCAAAATGGCACCCGGAATAAAAGCACAACAAGCTTTCATAATGGACTATTAAAATTGGCTTGCCGTCTATTAAAACTAGTGGGGCGTCCTGTCAATAAAACACAGAGGCAGAGGAGCAGAATGCTCACTTTCATGCAGCGTGGCAGGTGCAGCAGTCAGGCCAGAGGCAGAGATCCGAGTCCGTGTCCAAGGCAGGCGCGGCAGTCGGGCCAGAGGCAGAGGGGGGACTGAGGCAGAGATCCGAGTCTGCGTCCAAGGCAGGCGCGGCAGTCGGCCCCAGACACCCCTGGGGCTCCACTCCATATACTGAGCTGCATTTCTAGAGCAGCACAGCCCCCACAAGGTTTACCGCGGTAACATGTACCGCCTGTGCACAGTGCAGCTTGTTGATGCAGTTTACTATGGTAACACATAGTGCCTGCATGCATTGCGGCTCATAGATGCAGGTTATTGCAGTAACACATACCACCTGCGTACAGTGCAGCTCATGAATGCAGTTTACAGTGGTAACACATACGACTTGCACGTAGTGTGGCTAGCAGATGCAGTTTACAGTGGTAACACATACGACTTGCACGTAGTGTGGCTAGCAGATGCAGTTTACAGTGGTAACACATACCACCTGCACGCAGTGTGGCTTGCAGATGCAGTTTACAGTGGTAACATATACCACTTGCACGCAGTGTGGCTCGCAGGTACAGTTTACAGTGGTAACATATACCACTTGCACGCAGTGTGGCTCACAGTTGCAGTGGTAACACGCACTGCCTGCACACGGTACAACTCACGCCCCCGGCTAGCTGTCCCTCCCCGTCTCGATGCGTGGTCTGCATGTCCTACTCAAGCTTCTACAATGCAATGTCCCCCCCCCCACGGAGGCACCATTACAGCATAAGGGAAATTTATTTTTTTTTCCTTGAGCTGGACGGGCAGGGGGGGGGACTCTCCCAGGGAACAGGGGAGTGCCTGTGACAGATGGAATCGGTAAGCGCCCAGCCTCTGCATCTGGAGCAATGGAGGGAGATTACAGAGAAGAGGGCTGGAAGCCCCCTGGGGGTGGCACTGCCTGAGAGCACCCCGGGAAACTCACACATGGCATGCTGAGCAGCCGGGCAGCTAAGCCCACTTAGCCGCACAGAATGCACATTAAGCACATGATAACCGCGGAAACGGCAGTCCCAGCGTGTACGCTCACGGCGAGGGGCCCCATGGACGCGTGGTAATGCCGGGGGGCCCTGGCTGCGCGACCCGCCCTCGCCGCGGGATTATCTCACATGCTGGACACGGCGTGGAGCAGAGCCGCATTAGCTGTCAGGACAGCGGGGCCTGTTTCTGAGCGATACAGCAGGGCCCCCGCCTTGGAAAAGCCCGCAGGGCCCCCACCAAGGCCAGGGCCCCCGCCATGGCCGCCATAAGCCTCCACATCTCTGTCTACCCATCGCCGGAATGCCACAGTAATGGATCTGGCCCGTAACTCCACACGGTCCGGGTCACCGAGCGGGATGGTGGTGCCGGCCGGCGGCAGGCCTCGCCAAACCCCTCAGGCGAAGCCCAGAATTAGGAAAGAGGTAATATCAATGTCACCGCTGATGCACATAGAGAGGCATTCAGAATGCGTGCAGGGGAAGGCAAATTAATGCAGGTGACCTTATTGTACCAGTACAACGGGGAAGTACACACAGAGCCAGCCAGCCATCAAATAAGGGGAGCACCCCATACAGGGCGTGCAGAGGACACACACACACACACACACTCGCACACACACGCACATACTCCCAGTCACACACTTTGGGCAATGTTGGCCAATTCATTTGACCACATGTTTTTGGCCAGTGAACAGAATGCCATACAACCCCACACACAGACCCCCCCCCCCTCCCACACACACACACACACACACACACACAGACTCACGTAGCTATCTAAATGGGGACCGTCCATTCATTTCAATCAGGACACCCTTAACCCCTACCGAGCCCTAACCTTAACCATAAGTAACTGACCCAAATACTTTCGGCATTTTTACTTTCTGATTGCATTCACAGATTTTTAGAAAATTGAGGTTATCCAAATGAGGACCTGAAAAGATATGTCCCCAAAAGTATCCTTTCAGATTTTATCACATTTTGGGGACATTTTGGTCCCCAAGTGTGATCTGTCCTGCCTTGGAGTATTTTATTGTTCTACGGGTGGCAGGTTGGCCTTAGTTCTTTAAATATTGATTATTAGTAATCCTTTAGTTATCCTTTAACATTACAAGCCTAAGGCAGTAAGCCATTCATTTGTTTAAGCTGGTTTAGGTCATTTTTAAAAGCAATTTTAGAGTATTTACTTTAAAGGTCAATAAATGATTGAAAGTCAGCCATACAAATTAGTGGACAGAGCGGCACAGCTGGAGATGAGAGTGACAACATCTGGAGGAGTGGATGCTCACACTTTAGCTCCAAACGGATGAAGTCTGTGTTTCCCAGGTTCTCCAGGAAGACGCCATACGGAGAGGAAGTCTTGAAGTAGAAGGAGATGTCTGCGCTGGTCTCGGCTTGGAAGGTGGGGAAGTGCAGGTAGGAGGAGGGCGTGGTGAAGGCCGCCGCGTTCCAGTAGCTCCCTGCCGGAGCAAAAGAGGGGCAACAACATTGTTTGGTGCGCCTTCTCGCACTTTCCGGGCTGGCCGGCCAGAGGTCGGCAGCCGCGAGCGCAGAAGGGCTTCCTGACAGGCTGGCTGCCTCCGGCAGTGGCCCGCGGCAGAGCAAACACAGCGGTAACGCGGGGCCCAACGCTGCATCGCTGTTTTTATTACACTTAGCTTAAACAGACAACAAACCATTAAGCTCTGAATAAAGAATGAATGTTCAGATGAATATTTGCTTCTAAAATATAATACTGACGGAGTTGATGATCCTATTATTTACAAGAGAGCTCAATAAACGATGCTGCTTTCCAAGTATTACAAGAAATCCAGCTCCCTCACATGGCTCCGTGCTCCGTCAATGGACACAATTAGATTAGTTATTTATTTCTGAATGAGTCAATGGGTCGAATAAAGACTCTTGTCAAAGACATATAAGACTAACCAGCTTTTCCTTCCCTAATTATCCCAAGGATAAAAATCACACAAAATGAGGCTTTGTGTCAGTCTTTTTTCTCCTTGTGAGCGATTTTCCACTGCATCTGAAAAACTCATAATTCCGGAGATCCACTCCCAAAGGAAAACTAATGATTTAGAATGTCATCGGATGCCGGCGGCTCCCCCGAATACAAACACCCGGAAGGGTAAGAGCCCCTGTCTGATTTATCCATATTAATTCCCGAGTCAGGCGACTGCTGTCCGATGCACTTCCTCCGGAATTTTTGGCCAAAGACGTCAGCTCATGGGAATAAGGTGTGGGGCCGCATTAAGCAGCATGCGAGGGCATCGCTGCGCGGCTGCTTTATGCGAGCGAGCGCCTATTTCAGAAGGTCACAGCGAAGCATTTTAAACAGTAGGGCAGGCAGCCCCAGGCGATCTGGGGGCGAGCAGCACAGATTCATGGCTCCCCTTATAATGAAGAACACAGGAATAAAGGGGAGCATCCTTAAGGAGGCAGTGGGCGGTAATGAGGGCTGCCCTTCGCAGCCAGCCAGCGTGCCAGGCTCAAATGTCAAGGGCACAGCATGCAGAAATGACCCGCGGATTCCTGTCCGATGATCTACCATGGGAACAGCGTGCAGAACACGGACCGCCCGCTCACACGATGTGGAGCCCACACTTCATATCGACCTTCCCTTCTCGACACCACCCAGCTTGGAGAGAAGATGGGACCCCCCCCCAGATAAACACACACAAATCAAGCCTGAAAAAACAGCCTCTGTGAGACGCTTCTCTTCGGAAATAAGCAGCCAATCCCAGAGCAATCAGAGTGTGCCCTCCCCAGCGCCTTGAACCATCTGTATGTGACAATATAATCCCGGCTGTGGTACGGCACTGAGGACACAAAACAAACTTCCGAGCCCCAGTGGGGGTGCGAGCTTATCTGGGAAGCCCAGAAACAGCCTCGGTGATTATCTGGCACCCGCGCCGTCAGACCGGGCCGCGTCGTGCCATTTCCCGCCATTTCCCGCCATTGTGTCCCCCGTGCGACTCCGCTATTTGTTCCCTCTCGCTTTATGAATCTGAAAGTGCTTCCGTATATGAGGACAGCGACGGCTTAGTGGGATTACGGAGATTTATTTATATTTTATTATAATTAACTGCAGCGGCTGCTTGCCTGCGTGCAATTTCACACAAATTGTGTTTATTTCAATATACGAAATGGAAGGCATCGCGATGTCCATGACAGCGCCGCGGGGCTTGTCGGTATGCTAAGGCTAATTTCGGGTGTTTTGCAAACAGCGTGTTCCAGGCGATTCACAGTGAGGACTTCGGCAGACGCGGGTCCGGCGCAGTGGGGGAGACCGGCAAGGCCTGCCGGCAAATACCAGCTGCATGCATCTTCTGCCCTTCATCTGCTCGTTTCGGGGGGAGAGCAGACTGACTTCTGCAAATGCGGCAAACAGCAAAATGGGGCATAATGACAGGATGGTAACAGCTTAACAGTGGCTGTGAGCCCTGGAATTGGGCGGCCGACAATTGGCAGAGCGGCGGGGGGCCGCACGCCCCCGATTCTCTTTCTGGCTCTCTCACAGAGGGATATCTGGCCTGCCTGCAGGCCCTCAAACAGGGCTGACCACCGGTGTAGCGATAGCTGACTTTTATCCAGTGTTTTTTTTTTTTATCTTCCCTTTAACACCAAAGCAGAATTTTTTACTTTATGTTTGGTTGATATTCAGCCTGGAAAAGTGGAGAAGACGCCATAATTATACTATAACTGCTGCACAGAGTCAAAGAGCCACACTGGATCTTCACTGAAGGGCCCTGCAGCATTAGCTTCTCTGCTGCTGTGCTCTAATGTCTCTGTGAGTGTTAATCAAGCACCATGACTCATTATCGTGGGATGGCAGGCAGGCTACGTTCTCCAGTGCCAACCTTCTCAGATGACACAGGTTGCCTAAGATCACATGGCGCATTCATGGTGGAAATCAGGTAATGACCAAGGGTGGCTGGAACTCTCCGGGACGATTCTCCATTTACCGGCCCGTAGTTTAACAAAGGATATTCTGACAGCTATTGTCATGGCCTCACATTAATGTCTGGACAAAGACAGTGAATACAGAGAAACTTGACAGTAATTCGACATTAAAGATATGTGAAAACCGAAACAAAAATGTACAAACTATTATGTTAAGAATCATTTATAACAATTTAGACAATACAAAATTTAGTGCCCATATATAAATTTGCGCAATTGCACTTTCGAAAACATTTGGCTAACTGCTGAGCATTTAAGATTTATTCACAATATTTTCAAGAGCGTAATTTCTTAAGTTCATTCAAATTCATTTATTTATTCACCAGCTGTTCAATCAGTTCACACTGATGCCTTTCACACCTATCCAGCCAAAAAATTATCACTATGGCTGAGTTTATACATTTTGATGTTCAAAATTGTACTGGATAAGGGCTTTGTTGATGGTGATATCCAGTGGAGTTGGTTACGTTAATTTAACTCGAATTAAACCAAGAAGTCCACGTTCCTACCTAGAGCCAATTTCATACAGCATTCTGTCATTTCTCCACAGTTGGACTTTTCAGGGCACCTTGTTTTTTCTGTAGATTATCTAGACCATAAAACTCATCTGTCTTAGCAGACCTGGGCCTAAATAAAGGTTTCGCTCTGCCTCATGCTACCTGTCTAAAGACTGAAAAGACAGCCTCTCCGTGTAAAATCACACTTCTCCGTGGGAGTGAAAAAGCCTTAGACCATTTTATTCTTCATGTCACGCCCATCAAAGCATGGGAATCAAGCGGCAAAAAAAAAAAAAAGAAGGTAAGAAGCTGCCAGCGCTGTCCCCGCGGCTAAATTAACAGCCGCTTATTCCTACCATTATTCATCGGTTCATGCTTGCTAAGCTGTCTGCTCAGACAGAACTTTTTCTGACAGATTCAAGCACCTTCTATCTTATCTGCAAAACAAACCGGGAGTGAACCGGGGATCCTGGAGAAGCGGTCGGATCCCTGTCACAAAGCTCATCAACCTTCCCCAGGTAACCGTGCCGACTGCGCAAAGGCCAAGCCCTTCATCAGCGCCTGACATTTTCCGATTCGTCTTTCCTGCAAAGGAAAACCGGCCCTCTCTCCGGTGGATCACAGGGTCGTTCGGAGCCGAGTGCAGCATACCAATATTGGATAAGGTATACACAGAAAATACGATTCCGAACGGACCGCTGAGCCACATCACCTGCTGTCACTCCAAGAGCCCTGTGCTCTTCTGCTGAAACAATAAGTGGCCAAACAAGATTTCCGAGATATAGCTGTGCATCTGCTAAAGTCTGTGAAGATCTATTACCTGCAGGGTGACCGTGAGCAAACCTGGGGATCACCTCCTGGCAAACAGCCGCCGAGTTCCGCGGGATGTCAGCTTAAAAGGTGCTGGCCCGCCGCGCTAACCACAGAGGTCGTTTGCACGCCGGGTTCTCGACAAATCATGTGGATGCAGGCGAGTTTATCCTGGAATGAGAAAAACTTCGCACTGCACTTCAGACTTCGCTAAAGACATTAACGCTGCAAAAGGAAACTGAAAACAGGGAAAGTGCCTAAGCAAACTGTCAGCTCCCACTGATTTCCTGAGAGCTTTTCCTGGCTGTCTTCAGGCTGAAGAAGTACAGAACGCGGATGACAGGCTACAGCAAAGCACGAGATTATGCAGCCAACAAAGGCACTCTCTCTTTGCTCGAGCTGTACAGACCTGCAATGGGCTGGGTCTTTGCGCCTATCTGATGTACTTGGACTGAAAAAGCAGCATTCTCTGCTAAACATATTGAGGCATTTTAGTGCCATTCAGAGACCTCATTTAAGGACTGGTTAGTCTGCATGTACATAAGGAAAAACGGGTGTTCCTCAAGGTTCAGTCCAAGTCCAAGTAGTTTTCAGTCTATATATACTACTTACCGGTAGCTGTTAATTCAGGCCAATGTATCTGAAATCAGTTTCAAACAATTAGCCGCAACTCATGTCAAGTCAGCACTTGAGGCTTGAGGTGACAGCGCACCCTGCAGGTCACACCAGACCTCTTTTTTCATTTCCATAGACTCATCCTCACTGATCTGTAGTCAGTTTCATGCCAGCTGGAAGATATAATCCTTCCTAATCCTTCCAGCATGTCCTGGGTCTGGTGGGATATCCCTGGAACATCTCCCCTGGGAGTCATCCAGGTGGCATCCTTATAGGACACCCGAGGCACCTCATCCAACTGCTCTCGATGGAAAGGAGCTCAGACTCCCCACAATGCCCAGTACGTGCAGAAAGCCAGAGGAGCAACATCATCTCAGCAGCTTGTAGGCGCATCCTTATCCTTTTGGTCATCACCCACAGCTCCTGACCTTAGGTGAGGACAGGGCTGTAGAGCGACCACCGGCTGAAGCCATCTGAAGCCACCCGAGGGAGTGTCTGTTCCACAGAAAACAGGGAACCATCACGAGCTGCACATTTGCAGAGCATCTGTCCCACAGAAAACAGGGAACCATCACGAGCTGCATGTGTGCAGAGCGTCTGTCCCACAGAAAACAGGGAACCATCACGAGCTGCAGGTTTGCAGAGCGTCTGTCCCACAGAAAACAGGGAACCATCACGAGCTGCACGTTTGCAGAGCGTCAGTCCCACAGAAAACAGGGAACCATCACGAGCTGCACGTGTGCAGAGCGTCTGTACCACAGAAAACCTACTGTCAGTTATTTACTGGGAAAAAACCTGCTTAGGTGGCAAAACCCCAAGATCCCGCAGCCCACACGTCATCTATCAGTGTGGCATTTCATTCAGTTTGCTTGTATTTATTCTCTCAACAAAACAAAAGGTTTGTACTGCCATTGTCTATAGATTTTTCCATCTTATAGCTCATGTTAATAAGTTGTTGTATAGACGCAGTTGACAAGCTGGACTAACAAAGAACATTGTTATTTCTGTCTTTTAAGGAAATAAATGTCAAATGTCAAACTGCCTTTCATACATTTTATAGTTATAAGTTTGGTAAGAAAAATAACTCTGTTGACCGTCTGATGTGGTAAAACAGGAGTTTACCAAAAGCCTATACCTGAGCTGGTGTAGACTACAGAAATATAAATGAAGATATATTTACACGGCAATTAGTAGTATGGAAACCCGTTTCTGCCCTCTGGAGGAGAAAAAGGAAACATTAATCTCAAAAGTCTGACTTAATCTTAGAATTCTACCTTACCTGTGTGACGTTAACCTACATCTGGCCCTGCAAGTAGGTCCCCCAACTTCAGGGAGAATTTGGGGGTTGGTAGCAGGACTGGCACTCTGGCCACCAGAATAACTGATGCG
>JAODKL010000125.1:6697-17412 GCA_026780765.1 Petrocephalus schoutedeni
GGCCAAGTGTCAACTTTGTTTCCTATCAAAACCGAGCCATAGATATATACACACAATTCAATTCAATTCAATTCAATAAAATGCCATTGCCAATACATCACCTTCTGCATCCTTACCTGAGGTACCGAAGAGGTTCATTGGGCTCAGAGTCGGGATCATTAGAGCTGTGGTTCATCTTGCTGGTCTGTACCGGTTAAGGATATTTCTGAGCAAAGGCTTTTAGGCAAGGCAGAGAAAAGCGAGTCCCTCTGTTAAGCTCTTCCTGTGTTTTACGCTCAAAGCCCTGCTTTCTCCCTCTCCCTTTCTGCCCGTCTGTGCCGGCTTGCCTCTCCAGTAGAAGTACCTCTGCGTGTGTGCGTGCGTGCGAGATTGTGTGTATGCGCTTTCACAGCCAGCAGCGCTGACCAATTAAGAATCAGGAGGATCTGGTGCGAGCGAGCTGATTGGCCGAGAGCACTGTGTGCAGTTCGGTCAACAGCAGCCTGCCGAAGCAGGAGAGGGAAAACATTAAGAAACTGGAGAGTGGCTTGCTGGCACCGCGAAGCCAATAACAGCAATTATTATTAATAAGAATATCAGTAGTAATAAATAATACTTAATACTGAGTAGTACTGCTAAACTACTTAGAATATTTGGTAATGTCAAAAGACTGATAAACCTTTTCGCTAAGCACTGCATACACTACAAACTGGCTCTAAATTAAAAATACAAACCCTGCATAGAACTAGCAGGCGGAATGGTGATTTATATAGGCGAATTCCCCATATTTATTAATGCTATTTCCGCACAGAAATACTGGATATATTACTCAAATATACAGTTAAAAGTCAGGTAGTCTCCCAGACTGGCGTCTTCCTCCTCTAGCCGTCAGGTGGGATACACCTACCATTGAATACCTGTCCAGGTGGGACCATCGAATACCTGTCCAGGTGGGATACGCCTACCGTCGAATACCTGTCCAGCAGAGGGCAGTCATACGCACTGCAGAGACGCAGGAGTCAGGAAGTCAGTTAAACGGAGTGGCACAGGATACAGGACCACAGCAATTCAAAGACCACAAATATCTTCACTTGAGGGATGACCTGAACGCAAGTCCCACCCCCCACCCCCATAAAAAATAAAAAACATTTTCAAATGATTGAATTTTTATGGCATGTTCTGAGATATGAATGAGAGAAGTGTATGCACTGTCTCGGGTATAAAAGGAAACGTTCCCATCGCTGCCTGCCACCTGGTGGCCGCTCGATGTAATGTCAACGCCGTCTTATTTAAAAAGTTTTTTTTGTGAGCTAAATGCAGAGGAATTTGATCCACTGACAGCTTTAGGGAAGTTCATTTCTGCCAATTAGAAAAAGCATTTTATCTCAGTGCAAGGATAATTGCGGGACATGGCCTTAAAACAGGATAAAACCAAAGAGTGGAGCCAGTTAGTGAGGACATTTTTATGCGCTGAGCATTAACACCCACGTCATTCTTCTTCCTTAATTTGCAGCATTTAAAACAAAATTATTTACATACCATATTAAAGGCATTTGCTGCGGTGGCAAAAAAAGTCTAAATTATTATGTTAAACATGGAAACACCTAAAACTATTATTCTGTATTATTCAACCTTTAACTTGCATAGTTATTTTACATATTCCCATAACCCTACAGGTTTGATAGTAGCAGGTTACAATGGGAGGTCTCAGTAACTGCAGAGACAGTTCTCCTAGTTGGATTTACTCCTACTGCTACTGTGGATTTACAAGTCTTCTGTTGGATATCTAGATGAACACCGCTTCAGATCCCAACCCTCTCGCGAGGGGCATCGCAACCATTACATGTTGGCATTAAAATTTCACCACCAGCTCAATTATATCAATTAAACAGCTCAATAAGGTACTGATTAGCCAAACATAGTATGTGTTAAAGAAACATGGGTGTTTTGAAAGACTGCTGCAGAAACTGGGGTGACTTTATGACAAACTGACAGACTAAGGATTGTTTAGATGTTGGTGTAAAACCATTTTCTTTTGACTGTCAAAAACTTTTGCATAGTACTGTATATAACTGGCACAACTCATAGGTTCATTTTTAACTAGACAAGGAACATAAATAAGGTTCAGAAACAACTTTTTAAAGGATTTGTGCACAGGACATTTCTGCTCTTGAATCGTGTAATAGGCAGATAAAAATATTCATGCTAAATTTATAAATGTATATAAAAACATGTTGCCGGTGAACCACATCCCTCTTTCATAAAATGTCAGGCCACATATTTTGAGTACATGGCGTGATCTTATGCTCAGGAATGTCAATTTATGGTTCCCGCGCCAAGTAAGTTGGCCTTACTCTGGGTACAATCCATCCATCCATTTCCCGTGACCGTTTATCCTATTCAGTGTCATGGGGTTCTGAAACCTGTCCCGAAGGCGACAGGCACAAGGCAGGGAACAGTATAGGATGGCGTGCCAGCCCATCGCAGAGCACAATCACACGCCAGTCACTCACACATACACACACATGGGCAATTTGGTAACTTCAATTAACCTCAATATATTTTTGGACTGTGGGAGGAAAAGCACAGTACCCGGAGGAAAGCCCACAACGACTCGGGGAGAACATGCAAACTCCACTAAGGTCAACTTTCAGTTTAAAAATAAACTAATTGCTCATTTAAATTAATGGCACTAAATGTGAGAAAGCTGGTGAAGAGTGTGAAACGGAACGTGCAAAAATCGGCGCGGTGTTGCCTAGCAACACAGGGGTGATGATAAAGATTGAACAATGTAACAATTAATACAATTCAGTATTTGATATCAGTACATCTATATCGCAATGTGGAGCTCTTCATCAGTTGATATTTCTTTTGATATCCTGCTCTAACATCCTATCAAACATGCAGGTCAAATTAAGGTCAAATTGTAGGTATTAACTCAACTAACAGGAGATCTTTGGGGCCATAGCCAGGGGGGGGGGAAACTTGTCCAAAATGTTTCTTTACATCAAATCCAGCTGAGCTATTTAATACAATGGTCAAGAAAATGTAAACGGACAAAGATTTTGGAAAAGCGGGCTATGGACCAGAGACCGCATTTGGGGAGGAAAGCTCCTCGGAAGTAAGATTTGCCTCTTCGCACAAGCACACAGTCCGAGATCGAAACCCTGCACCTTGCCCAGCTCATTCCAGGCCAGGCAGCAAAGGATTTGGGGGGAATCTAGTGAGCCGTACAAGACTTCTTATCAATGGAGGTCAAAAGCTGACAGAATTACATTGCGATGGAAGCGACCTCCAGTGTCGGCCAGACGTACAGCATGTCCCAGACCCAGTATGGGCAATGACCTGCCCCCCTCAATGGAGAACTTTAACCATCGGCTTGGGTGATACTCTGGTAATTATGGGTAGATTTGTCAACTGCGGGGTGTCGGCAATAAAATTGCTTCAAGGGAGTTTTACTTACACAAATACGTTGACTGAGAAAAAAAGAAAAAGATCACATCTTGATGTATGTGACCTGCAAAAATCCAGGGCTTTATGATTTTTTTCAAAGATTTTTCCAAGATGTGCATGCTGTGAACATAATTCTCATATTTTGTTATGTTATTAATACTGGTATAGTATATGGGTACGTTGGCCAATTTGTGATTTCTTGCTACAGCATAACTGGTACTGAAATTTACATCAGAAAGGTTCTGGCATAGGGCTGCTGAGGGGAAATCTGCAAAGCTCAGTGCAGGAGCGGCTCATGGGAGTTTTACTAAAGCTGGGCTTACACTGCGGGAGTTTTACTAAAGCTGGGCTTACACTGCGGGAGTTTTACTAAAGCTGGGCTTACACTGTGCGATTTTCCACCTATTTTCAGCCAATTTTTCACTTGTCCGACAATTTTTTGGATTGGCCCGAGTTTCAGCTTAACTGTGCGTCGTGCATCGTGTAGTATACATGGGGTAACAAGCACCGATTAACCTCTCACCACCAGCTCCCGATCGGCAATCGTATGGTCGGATGAAAATCGAGCCTGTTCGAAACTCTGGTTGCCCCTCGTGAGGGTATCGCACTGTTGACGGCCCGTATAGTGTGCGCACATAAAGCGAGAACTGCAGCTTTTCAACACATGCAGAGGGCAGAAAGAAAAAATGATTCAGAGAGATAACCAATCGGATTTTGTGTCCAATGTTAGACCAACCAATCAGATGTCTTGGTCTCACCTCATCTACAATCTGATTAGTTCGCTCTGTGAACCAATCATTTTTCGTTCTGCCCTCAGAACATTTGTGTAAAACTCCCACGAGCACATGAATGACATGCAGGTGGCCTCAACCACTATGGAAGAAAAGGTGGCTTACAAAATATTCCTTCCTTTTCCCTGAAAAACTTATAAAAACCTTTTTCAGACCTAAAGTTAATTTATAAATTCAAAATACTTATTCAAAAAAAACAGCAGGGGGTTATAACCTCCGGAGTCTTCACTGAAAAAACACTCCACTTTACATCACATTAAATGTACTGAGTAGGACCCCCCCCAACTCCATGTGGCCAACTTTGAGCTGTGACTTCTGCCCCAGGCTGCCATGTGACAACAAGTTAACCAATCAGAGGCTCGACCAGCCCAGATACCCACCCCTATCTGAGTTGTGCTGTGTCATGGCTTCATACAATACCAAAAATCATCAAGAACAGCAATGAGGTTATGGACTAAAATGGACAGAAAAGAAAGGGGTTAAAATTAGTTTATTATTTCAATAGGGCAGAGGGGGAAAAAACAAATTGAAACATTACTTAACAATCCTTAAGGAGGAGGGTGCGAAGCAGTGTGCAGTGCTGGCACCCAAGGAAATGGAATGGTGTGAGACGGTAACAGGCGATGCCCCGCCGGGGGTGGGGGGGGCAGTTACACGCAGGGCTGCGACAACGGTGGAGATGGACAAACCTCTATTTGTGGTCTCAAGTTGTGGCAACAATGCGAGCAGCTTAAAGCACACAGCTTAAAGAGAATGTACAAAAGAAACGACGGAATCGAAGTTATGCGTAACGTAAGAGTAACCAAAGGACCAGAGAAAGCCCTAACACAGCATCCCAGCAACAATCGAGCACACTTCCAGACGAAAATCAAACTGTTTTAAAAGCTGGACATTTTTTTCCTTTTTCTTTTTTAAATAAAGCAGGAACACAAATCCAAAAATCAAAAATGAAGCTGCACGCAAAATGAAATGTGCAACTTTAAAAAAAAAAAAAAAAAAAAAAAAGTATATCGAAGCTTCGTTTTGCTTTCATTTATGCTTAAGATGAAAGCAAGTGAATTCAAGAGCGTCTGAGTCGCCTTCGCAGGAGGACCGCAGGGAAGGGCACGAGCAGTTCCGTGGCACGCGGCCGCACACCGCCCCGCCTCCCGTCGCGACGAGCCCCCTCCGCCCACCCGCCATATATGGCTATATATAACACCACCAGACAGTGCTGCCTAGGAAACCACTTCTGGAGCAGGGCTGGCATGTACAGGATGTCAGTCTGAGACGACTGGCCGGGGTCCACAGAGCTACATTCCAAATAGTGTCCATTAGTCTTTTGTTCAAGTATAACGGGAGCAGAGGACCCACTGGGCAAGTACCACACCTTAACTGAGACCGGGTATTCAGTCGTCATGTTCATCACGCACACCCTCAATCACCTGATATGGGGCGGGGCTTAAAAACAAAAAAGTTGTGGCTCCGCCCCCATTCAGCTTTATTATCCAATCACGCAGCTGGAAAAAAGCAAAACCATCTTGTATGGATTACATTTCAGATATTGCCCTCCTGTTTTGTCTGGGGGTTATCCTCATCTAGATACAAAAATAAAAATTCACTGGGAGACGAAGCAAATGTAAAATAGCCCCATCAACTGGTGGAAATTCTGTAATAAAACCTGACAGTAATGCAGCGTTCTGAAACAGGAAACAAAACGTACTAATTTCACAGATTGGGGGGGGGGGATTGTAACTCAGTTACGTACAATAATCTCGGAAAACAAACAAGAATCCTCCCCAGCTCTGCGTGATGTCAATTTAACATGAGGCAGCACATTTGTTGATAGACTTTTCCCCCCCCTCCATTTAATATACATTTGTTTTTGCAAAGCTGAAGCAGTCTAGCATTTTGTTGAGTCCACTAAAACCCAGCCCCAATCCCCGGCATCTTGTTCGCATTCCTGCCACCGGAGGCCGCTCTGCTGTCCAAGAGGATCCTGATGCATGATCCTAGCCGAGGCGTCCCCTCCGTGCGCCATTACCGCCCGGTTGGCCGATTAAGCTCCCAAAGGACGACGGGGAAGTGGCAAGGTCGCCAAAATACGCCTGCAGATGGTCACAGCCAGGGGAATCTCGCCAGGTCCTTTTCCTCTAATCGTTTTCTTGTTTGTTTTTTTTTTTTAATAAAACATCCCAACAGTCCAACAATAAGTATCACTGTCCCATACAACTTTGCAACATTCCACCTGGAGACTGGAGTCATGGAGAAGGTACAGCAAAGGGAGGGGGAGAGGGAGGAGCCTGAATTTATTGGTCGGTAGTTCACTGTCCCAGGCTTGTATCCGGGAGCGGTCGATTGTTATGTCGGTAATGATGATAGCTACTATTATTTTCATTAAGAATAAGGAGCGTTAGCATTATTTCCACGTGTTCGCCGTCTGGGAGATGGAGCGGGAAGGGATCATGTCCAGGAGATACTCGCGCTGACGGTCCACAGCAGAAGAGCTCTTGTGCACTTGTGAGAGGCTGGGGTTGACATAGGCCATAGTGACTCCTGCAGAAGAACAACAATCCATCTCAGCGCCTCTGGGGGCCAAAACGCGCGCTCGCGGTAAACAGCACAGGAAACCAAAGATATGCGATCAGCTGAAACGACACACAGAAATAGGGCAGGCAGATGTGCAGGCGAATACAGCGAGCGGCCATGTGCGCGGGAACAGAGTACCAGCCATGGCTAGAAAGCCGGGGGAATGCGTTCTGTAGCCTCAGAGGGAGCGCCCAAAACAGAGGACTACAGCCAGGGCTACGGAGCAAAGAGCTTTAAACACAGGAGAGCCGAGCACTCTGATACGGGAGGCTGACTTCTGCGTGTCGTCATGAGTCAGACCAGCTATTACCCGAAGACTAATAAATGCGGGGCGCACCACAGTACAGAGGCAGGGCTTTGGAGATGAAAGCAGAAGAGAGCCCTCAATGTGGCTTAATGTGGCCCCAGATAAAGGAGGCTAAATGAATAAACACAATACAGAAATCAGTGAAAGTGAAGGTTTTGTTGGTATGATAATGTTTGCATATGAAAGACACACCTGCATTTTAGTTTGCACTCCGTTTAACTTACACCATTCTTTTACTGTGGGGGGGCGGAGCAATGTTTGCGGGGAAAAGCTGAAATTAATCCATTTCACGGACTATGACACCTAAAAAAAAAATTGTATTTGTGTACTCTAATACACTATATGGCCAAAAGTATGAGGACATTAGCTTTTCCAGCATCTCAACATGAAGTCGGTCAGCCCACTGTTGCGGTGATAACCTGTGCACCTCCAATTACATGTTAGACTGTTACTGGTGCTGCCATTCAGGTGGGGTATCGACGTCGGGTGACCAGGTCCCTTTCTGTGAGTCTGTGTTAGACGTTCACGGTCACGTCAATGGGCTTGACCAGGGCAGCAATGCGGCGAGGTCACCAGCCTCTCCTGTATAGCCCCCCACTCTGCTGCTAATGACGGCTGCAGGAGATTGCATGACCGACTGCTTTAATTATACACCTGTGTCGGCAAGACTGTGGGTTATTTCGCCAATTCCTCAAATTAAAATCAGCTTGTCTTCATACTTTTGGCTACACAGCGCGCATTCGGTTTGGAAGCCAGTGCCATCGGGCTGGATTCAGAGCCGCCGACATGGGTGCGAGTTTCAGGACGGAAAGCAGGGATTCGGTCACGGTCGGGATCTACCTGGGCTGGCGGGGGTCCGCTTCCTCCAGGCCTCGGCGGCGTTACGGCTGCTGACGACCTTTGCCCCTGCGTGCACAGCATGCTTACCTGGCCTGCTGACCAGCGCGGCAGCCGTGACGGCGCTCTGCAGCTGCGCGTTCGGCGAGATGGAGTGGGCCGCCGTCCGCGCCCCGACGGGCTGGGCGCTCCGGGAGAGCTGGCCAGGGCTCTGGCAAGGGACCAAAGCGCACGTGAAACCCCAGCGGGCCGCCCCGTTTACCGCCATCCGCTCATTGTCGGCACCATACGCCACCCCATGACCATAGGAGGTTCCAAAGGCAGAAGATAACCCAAAGCAAGTATCAAACCAGACAAACACAGTATACCAGCATCAGAGAGTGAGAGAGAGAGAGATGTCGGCCATTAACGGCAGCCTAGGGAGATTCACAAACCATTGATTTTTCCAGCCTTAAGTAACTTCACCTAAACCGGCATCCATCCATCCATACATCCATTTAAATATTGAGGACCCACTGGTCTATACATTTGCAGAAATTCTCAGAAAACGCTCCAAACACAAGCGTGCAGTTTGCCGGATGATGGTAGTGCTCTCCCAGGCTTAGTTTTATGAATCATTAGCACATTAGCACGACACGGGGGAAGGCGGGGACACGGGGGAAGGCGGGGGACACGGGGGAAGGCGGGGGACACGGGGGAAGGCGGTGACACGGGGGAAGGCGGGGACACGGGGGACACTGGGGAAGGCGGGTTACCTGTTTGACAGTGGAATGGTGGCGGGCGATGGTGGCCCCCCGGCTAGGCTGCAGCTGCAGAGGAGAGGGGCGGCCTTGCTTCAGCTGCTGGGACACCAGGGTCTGCTGCTCCACCTTGATGGTGGGTGTGGCCGGGACGGCCTTGCCGGAGGGCGTAACGGGGATTCCCTGCTGCAGGAGGCGCTGTTCGATCTCCTGCTCCTGCTGCAGGGCCTTGACGAAGGCCGCCTTCAGCCGGTTGGTGTGCTCCGCCTTCAGCACCTTCTTCTGGTTGGACGTCGTGCACTGGTCGCACATGACGGTACCACTCTTGTCCAGCCTCCAGCGGGACGTGAAGTCGGTCTTGCACTGGGCACAGGTAAAGGGCTCTTTGGGGGTGGGAGCCATGGACGGTGCGGGAGACGCCTGCTGCTTCCCTGCTCGAAGGGAACACGCATGGTGAGCTGCCAATCACAAACATCTAGAGCAGCATGGAGATGCACGTCACCACACTCCCACTAGGGGGGACCAGCCTACGCACCCTTGGCAAGCGTGTCCAGAAGGTTCTGCACCACCTCTTCCAGGCCCACCAGGTAGATGAACTCGTTGTTGGCGGCCGACGGCAGGAAGTTGAGGTCGGGCGTCGGCGGCTTGGGCGGCGGGATCTCCAGCAGGGTCTTCTCCAGCTGCTTGCGCAGGGCGAGCTTGGCGGCCGCCTGCCGGCTGGCGGGAGACTCGTTCACGCCGACCACCGACACGCTGTTGGCCAGGCCGGACTGCGACGTCACAGAGGAGCCTTTCAGGTTGGTCGGGGAAGCCTGGGACCAGAGGGAACATGCTAAACCACACTGACCCCATGCCGGCTCACTGGTAGCTCACTGCGTGTCACAATAATTCGATTTACTCCCGTTTACTTCAAGAAGGTAGCCCAGCCAGACCATTGGTCAGACAGCTAACCCCCCCCCCCAGCCAGACCATTGGTCAGACAGCTAACCCCCCACCCCCCAAGCCCCCCATGCCGGAATACAATAACTCAGCTACTCTGCCCAGCCAGAGAGTCAGCAGCTCCCCCAGAGACTTGATAACTGTGTTGATCGGCTGCCAGAAACACTTTCCTTCTGACGCCCGCCATTTTAATCCGACCTCGTTCATAATTCACAAATTTACTAGATAGGAAGGAACCTTAAACAAGCACGTAGCACGCACACACACACACGCGCACATGCGCGCGCACACGCGCACACACACACCCCATACTGCTCCCCAGCAATTCTCACACTGCAAAATTAGTGTGATTTTTACACAGTACACTTAAAGTAAATATCTTCACCTGTGTTGAACCAAAATCCTTGGATTAAAGGAGAACTCTCTCAGCATTACGCTGGTAAGAGCATCAAACAGCATGTAATGTTTTATATTATTTTCCCAGGACATTTCTGGGATGGTCACCCTGGTGCTGAATCCCACTTCATGCTGCTGGATGTAATATCAAAGTGGATGTGTATCCACCCTGAGGACAGATATAATAGCTAGCTTTGTGCTTTGTAGGGAAAGTAATTAGATTTTATCTACCCTAATATTTACCCTCTGTTTACATGGATACCAATAGCCTCTGTAACCCTCAAACACACTGAAAATTCATGCATTTTGACTTCTAGAATATATATATGGGGCCAAAAGACATTTGAAATACAACAACCCAGTTTACAGTCATGCATTTGCGGAGTGCAAAACAAAACATGTTACTATAAAGGCGTTAAAGCATCGTTTCTTAATCTGATCCTTCAAGACCCACAGACTGTCCCTGTTTTTGCTCCCACCCAGCTCCCTCCCAGACAGCCACATTTCTACTCCCACCCAGCTCCCTCACAGAGAGCCACATTTCTGCTCCCACCCAGCTCCCTCCCAGAGAGCCACATTGCTGCTCCCACCCAGCTCCCTCCCAGAGAGCCACATTGCTGCTCCCACCCAGCTCCCTCCCAGAGAGCCACATTTCTGCTCCCACCCAGCTCCCTCCCCGAGAGCCACCTTTCTGCTCCCACCCAG
>JAODKL010000125.1:27647-42865 GCA_026780765.1 Petrocephalus schoutedeni
CCCACACCAAAATAAAACAAAATCCGCCACAACTCGCGGCCCGTACGCCGGTCCGGCGCCGTCCCCCCGGCCGCCCCCGTAACCCCCCGGCGGCATCAGCGCGGGGCTCCCCGGCAACTTCCCCCATCTCCCTGCGCCAGAAAGCCGAAAACAAACAAGCTGGCGATAAATAAAGCAGGAGGGCGACGCCGGCGCCCCGTGTTCCGGGCGACGGCTCGCTGGGTCACTTAGCTGCCCGCCCCCGGCTAGCTGGTCCGCGACCTCCGGCGCCCCGTAACCGAACGCGGGGCGCCGGATCCGGACAAACTTTCCGGCCCGAAAGCGGCGGCCGGCCGGTAAGCGGGCGCCCCGAGCCGGGGGGCGGGGGGGAGCGTCCCGGCCAGTCGCCTGCCTGCCCGGCCGCCCGCCGCGCTCCTAGCCTAACCGCTACCCACGCAGGGAGCCGGCCGCGTCCGGCCGCCGGAGCCGCGCTCGCCACCCGGCATCCCGGCCGCCAACTTCGGGGCTCCCGAAAGGCGCGTAACAAGTGCCCCGGCGCTTCCAGGCGCGCCCGCCGGCATTTAAAGCATCCGCCGGTCCAACTTTACATGGAGCGCGGCGCCTTCCCGGCGCCCTCCCCCGCCGCCGCGCCCGGCCGTCCGCAGAGGTGTGCGGCTACCCGGCCAGCAGGCTGCGCCGAGCCTTACCTCACGGCCGATAGCTAGCTGCCAGCTACTCGGGGAGGAAACTTCCCCTCGGCTCGGGAGGGCAAGGCGCCCCGGCGCCCGAACCCCCGGCACACGGCGCGACTTACGGAGCTGGGCTGGCGCTGCTCGGTCCTCCTCCGGCTCTGCCTCGAGGTTCCGCTGAGTATTTGCCCCGCTGTTTCGGCGTAAAGCAGAAGATCCCGGGGATCCCCCTGTACCGGCCCTCCCCGCTGCCTCTCCGGTTGCCAAATAATGTGCTTCGCACACATGGAGCTGCGGCGTCACTGCATCGGACATGCGCGTTTTCGCGCAGCAGGGGGACCAAGGTCTCTCTCTCTCTCTCGGTCTCTCTCTTTCTCTCTCTCTCTCTCTCACTCACACACACACACACATTCCCTCTCTCTCTCTCTCTCTCTCTCTCTCTCTCTCTCTCACACACACACCCTCTCTCTTTCTCTCTCTCTCTTCTCTCTCTCTCTCACACACACTCTCTCTCTCTCTCTCACACACACACACACACTCCCTCTCTCTCTCTCTCTCTCACACACACACACACACACACACTCTCTCTCTTTCTCTCTCTCTCTTCTCTCTCTCTCACACTCTCTCTCTCTCTCTCTCTCTCTCACACACACACACTCCCTCTCTCTCACACACACACACAAGCACAAACTACCATCAGAAGCAACAAAACGCGCACTGAGACTGAACTACTGGACACCGCCAAGGAAGCCAGATGAAAAAGCACCATGCACCAGTCAGGTTGTATTATGATAATGTCCAGTTCTCAAAGCGGCCAGGACCCCCAGGCATATATCATTCAGAGGGTGAATGAATGGGAACTGTCATTCAGCCAGTTTGAGCCTGGTCATGAAGTAACATTACTTTTGCATTGGAAACACTTCCTGTAAAAAAGAGTGACCTTAGATTTGGTGTTTAACACAAAGGAAAAGGTGGTCACTATTGGAAAAAAACGCATCCTTGCATTATTCACCCACTTATTGAACAGGTTACTTATTAATCTTTCCCAAAGCTGCAAAAGAAGGGATACTGCAACCTTTCCCTTATTTGAAGTGTAATGTCGAACCAGTCTGTAGTCATTTTAGTTAAAAGTGAGTTCAGTACCTTATACTAATGTGCTGCTTGTGATGAATATCTACAAATAATAGCACACCATGCTGTCAGTCTGCCCTTTAGAGAGAGACATTTACAAATGGGCAACGTGTTTCTTGTCTCCCAATTGACTGTCTACCCAGCATCAACTAAAGACAGGTGGAGAGTAGAGACTGATGTAGAATTAATCTGAGGCTAACCCGATCTAACTAGCTCCACATATGCCACCATGCTAAGGAGCTCTAGCAGGTACTTGCCGGTACAGACTGATACCTTGACAAGTCAGCGTCTCAGGCTAGTCTAGGGGAAATTGTGGCTAAATGTATTAAAAATAAATAAACTTTTTTGACCTATGTTAAACTTTTAATAAACTTTCTCCAGCAATACCTTCTAGACTAGGAAATTGTATGCCATTTGGAGACCCTTAATGTCACCCGTCCTCCACAGCTTCTGACTAGATATAAATCTTTAAATAAAGCTTATTATAAATCAATAAATGAATGACTCAGCTTTGATGAATACTGTGAACTCCATTTAAAAAATTTCCTTCAGCCTACCATAGCTTAAATTACAGAAATGAATCATTCCATCTTAAACATGAAAAAGCATTTTCTAGGCTAGAAATTGTACGGAGGTGGAATGAAAATATTCTGCATTCACATTCATAGATATGTGCGGTATAATCTGTGGCCTATTTCATTCAGTTTCAGTTTATTTTTTTTATTTTTTTTATATAGCGCCCTTCACAACAGAGTTGTCCCAGGGCGCTTTACATGGGTGAGATAGAATACATTGACATACATATGAAATACATAGAAAGGGAAAAAAGAGAAAAAAAAAAAGAAAAAAAAAAAATGATTACTTTAGACCGGCAATGCATTTATTAATTTACAATCATCATTTAGTCTTAATAGGAGGATTCTTTATTCAGTGTACCATAAATACAGGTTTAACAATAGAGGTAAAGCAAACAAAGAATTTCCATAGATACATGTAGGCACATCTAGAACTGCACAGAAGAGAGAGACACGCATACATGCTTTGTGCATGAAATTATATGGCCAAAAAGTAGGAAATTGGTGAGACGGCCAAAGGGAGGGGAGATGACATTGGTGAAAGTCCCTGTGACTGTGATCAGAAGATTCCTGCTCCAAGTCCTCGCTTCAGTAACATTGTCACACAAGGCCCCTGACCCCCAGCACCAGAGGCACGGCCCTGACTAACCACACACTGTGTCTCCCAAAGCTCGCTCTCACCAGCATGTCTGTCTCGTGGCGAGCAAAATGGGATCGGCAAAGACGGGCTTTCCTGCGTAGCTGTGCAAGTGGAAATCAAAGCGTCCCATCTTTAAATGACAACGATTCAAATATATACACATATAACTGAGTTATACACGCATCTGCTAAACAAAGTTTAAAACTCTCAGTAGGTGAAAGCCTTCTGAGATCTTGCTAAACATTACCACTGTGCACCGCAGTGGGAGGTTAGTTTATACAGCCATTTCAATTTTTGTAGTCCAAGTAAAAGAGTTTTCAGCAAGATACTGCATGCAATAGCTAAGCCCTTAGTAACTTTCATACCATGTATGTGTGCATGTAAATGTTCATATAAAGCTCGTTTTCACTAAAAGAACACAAAGTAATACGGATGGGTTACTCCTGAAACCCCATGTTATTGAGGTCAAAGAGCAGATTCAAAGTAAATCCGAATGTTACCATGTTTTTTAAGTGTTACTTAAAACCACCCAAATTTAACTCCTTTTATTCCAGAATGTTAAATGTTAGTTTTGATTTGTTCACCCAATATAAGACAATGGCTGATATAAACAACAACAAACAGCCTAACTTTAAACTTAAGTATAGTACAGTAACAATACAGGAAGTACCCCTTCCTGTTACAATAGTCTGGGATCACTATTTGGCAGGAAGTGCCTCCCTTTGGTAGACTTTCAGTCCGTCACTTATTACCTCATAGGCATCACATTATTGCACAACAATTTTTGCTATTTGTTTTGAGGTTTGTCTTAAACCAAGTCCTGAGATAAAGTGAAACCAAAAGCCCTTGCTTGGGTTGAACAAATGTACGGCAAACCTTTGGAGATTAATTCTTATCAGAGAAATGTCAGCGATAGTGGGCACCAAAATGGAGTCACGTGACTATGCATGCAAGGCTTACCTCAGTGGTGCCGCTGCAATTCACAAGAATCAGCTCTACCTGTCCTAAACAAAATGCTTTAAAATAAAAAAGTTCACTAATATGAAGAAAACCTCAAGACATCAGTACTGTCCTTCCGCCTCCCCAGTAAATACCCACTGACAGAGCTGTGTAATAGAGTTGCCATGACAATTTCAGACACTACATCTTTCTACTGCTTATTCACTATAGCTCTACAAAGGCATATAAATGACATCCATTACATCAAATATAACTCCATAAAAAGCCAAGCCATCACAAAACCTCATGGGGACTTTCAGTACTCCAATATACATCCCTCATACTAATTACAACTAAATCTTCATCATAAATAAGCACCATAATTAAGTCACTTTTTGTTAGGCTCAGTCAATGACAGCGGAAGTGCGTCATTAATGATGGCGTCGGAGGATGGTGCATCATAGTCATTCAAATGCCGGTAGGAACAGCATTTTATCGGTCGCCAACTGGCCCGGTGTCCACCTACATTCTACCAAGTGATATGCTGTAACCCCCACTGCTTTAAATAGTGGCAGGGTGTGTCACATTGAAAAAAAAACATATTCTCGGTGTAATATTTAAGTCACAGGCGTGGCTATTCAGCGCCATCACATAAAGACTTCACTTTGCTAAGAAAACACCAGAAAGTGTACCCATCCATCCTTCCTCCAGCCACTTATCTCGGGCTAGTCCATCACAGACCACATACACACACTCTCAGAGATGGGATGGTACTTAAAGGTGGCCTCAGGAACTGCAACATCGGCCTACAGTTACAATTTAACTCAAAATAAAAATAGGAATGCTAAAAATGTATAATTTACATCACTGCTCTGTTCAGACTATTGGGTGGTATGTTATCCAGTATGCATTCTGTAGATTAAGCTGTTTGGATCATTGTATAGTTGGTAACAGAAGTAGTTTGAGCAAATATATACAGTGTAAATCCTGTAAACACATTTTGACCTCAAAAGGCTAAGTAGGGCAAATTGGTATAAGCGTATAATAGCCACCTAATTAATACAAACTGAAAAAAAATCTCCATAGGGGTGTTAAACTCATTTCTTAGAAGGCTATATCTATATAGGTTTGATATAACCTCAGTTCAAAACTATATAATTACTTCATTTGTATGTTTTCATTAACAAATTAAATGTATATTGCAATTATGTGTCATTATGTGACTAGACTATTTTAGAAACTCACAAAGCACGAGGTGTAGAGGCAGGTGGAGACTCTAAATGACCTTGACTGATATGACTGACATGATATTGCCTCCTGCTTAAGAAATCTGGGCTAGACTCTTACCGCCGGCTGGCCCTCAGTAGGAGCGACACTAAGCTTTATTTGGCAACCCTACTTACCAGCAGAAACACCAGCAGAGCGTCTTCGGGGAATCTGAGAGCTTGTGTCATATTGCTGATATTATTACTTATTACTGTTTAGAATGTTGCTGAAGGAAAATGACTTCTGTAGTTAATGCCAATAACGCCAGTAAATGCACTGATGCCCGGTTAAGTTGTACGTCCTTTACTGGGACATTTAATTTTGTGGCTGTCTTGGATTTTTGTGCTTCATGCTTTATGACTTATGAGGTGTCCTGGGGTGAGTTTCCCTCTAGCGTTTAGTTGCTAACTATGTTCCATGAACCATGTAACTGGATGGGCTCAACTATGTAAATTGCCACATAAAAATTAGCAAAACGTAAAAAAACAAAAATGTTTGGACTTCTTCTTGATTATACAGTCATGAATATCTTTGAAAGAAAATCGTCTTGTAGGTCTTATTGGATAGACAGATGCGGACAATTTGGTTAATAGACAAAAAAAAAATTTAAATCGACATTCGAGCACTTCTGATAATAAGTGGACCCCCGCTAACCACTCACGTCACAGATTGTTGTTTAAATAGTACCGGAAGCTTTATTTTTACTTAAACACGACTTTGCATTATGGACCCTGATATATCTGAAATCTGGAGATCACTGACTGACGTTGACCATAAGCAGAAATACCTTTCAGGTTCTCAATTAAGTAACTGCAGGTATATAGCAAATGTGATTTGTCTGTATTACTGTGTATTCAATATACCTGCTGTACTACAGTGAGCGTGCCCAAACAATGCCAGCATGTAGTGATAAAACCAAAAGCAACTTGGATATCTGAATCTGTATAGTCCATAAATATCCATCCATTTGTAATATATATTTTAAATTGTTACAAGTATCAGCATTCCTTATTATGATGCAAACATGCTTTGACAGTTGTGGGCAACTACAAAAACCGTTTGTTTAGATTTTATTTCCAAAAGCATGAAATCTTTCAAAAACAACACGAGTACTGAAACATTTAAAACCTGGTGTCAAGTAATTGTCTGGCTAAAAAGCAGAACTGGAATATTATACTATTAGTGTTTTGCATAAGTTTTAGGATACACCACACTTATCAATAGTGAAAGATGTACTTATTTATAATAAAAGCTACTGCACAACAAAGCTGACTGACCAAGAAATAAGTTCTTTCGTAGACCAAGCATTAAATATTTGTCAGGGGAGAAATAGAAGGCTACTAGAAATACCAAGAATTTATAAAATATAAAGAAATTAAAATCCTTATGCTGCATGATACAGCAAACATTTTTCAGTACAGGCCAAAATACCTAAATATTTTTGCAAAATTACAAAAAAAATATTTCAAGTATAAGTACAATGAGAGAAAGGGAGATATGTAAAGTCTTGAAAAGTTTATTACAGATCTGATAGGAGGCAAAATTCCTACCGTTAGTTTAAAAAAAAAGTCACTTTGAACATTACAAAACGGTTCAATCGAACAAGCAATTTTCTCAATCGCCACTCAACAGCGCCTGCTGCTGGCAGGTCCAAGCAGCTGCACTTGATGGACAGTTAGGGAGGTTTCCGTTCCCTATGCTAAGTGTTACTAAGTGTAATGCACATGGTACAGTCAAACCGTTGAGCTAAATTATGCCCAAGATTTAATTTTCCTGAACTAAAATGTCATACAGCTTTTCATATATATTTACACATGTGATTGCTTTAAATCACACGAGATTCAGTATGTATAAAGTGACAGCCAAGCCAAGTATTTGTCCTACTTATGACAAGTTGTGCTAATACTTATTAAAACCTCAGAAATGAAAACCACAATAACTTTAATCTTTTGCATGCATATGCAAAAAGGTCACAAGGTAAACAAAACTCTAAAATTGTTTCCTTTTCTATAGTTACAAAAATATAAATGTAAATAAATTAGTCATATAATGGGTATGCATCTCTCCTTTGTCAGCAATATTAATTTGTAAAACTGACCTGTGAAGTACAGCCAGGTTCATATATGCAGCACAACAGTAACTACATAAAAAAAGGTGTAATATGGTGTAAAATTCAGCCTGTTTCAGTGATGTTAAGCTGTCCCCCCCCCCCCCCCCCAAAAAAGTCTGATGCACAATGCCAGAAGGTTCCTCTAGTGTCAGGACAGCAAATGGATGTTGTTTTGACGACTTTCCAGTGCAAGACGTCTATTGTCAACAACCACAATCCAGACTTGAGAACGAGCTCCTGCTGGAACGCTTTCACACTCGGTGAGCCCAGCTCCCCCCCTTTGCATTTTTGTTGGTTTCTTCCATCTTCCATCCGACTCAGTACCACAGGCAGCTTCCCATCAGCGGGTCGTACCACGTCATGCGGTGTCCGGGGGGGCGGGGCTTGAGGTCCACTTGAGGTAGGGTTGCTGTGCTGCTCATATTCTCATATTCTCCCCCCTCGTACTTTGTCACACACTTCAGAACACCCCCCCCAACCCAAATAATACCAACAACAAAGCAAACCTTAAATTAACGTCAGAAGAACTGAAGATGAAACACAAGCAGCTGAGCCCTTGAGGGTTTTGCGAGTACTCTGGCGTGGGAGACCCTCTCACAGTGTGCACGTCCCAGCTGACTTCACAGCAGACTGGCCAGGCTGGTGGTGGTGGGGCCATTCTGGGTTTGAAACGGGACCGGAGGCGGGCCGTCAGTCCACTGCCAAATGCATCGGAAAGCAGGTGTGAGCAAGGAAGAGTCTGTGCCGGACACCAGCCGTGGCACAACTGCTCTCATGCAACTACGTGAGTAAGTGCACATTTCCACACATTTCCCAACAATATAACAAGAGTATAATATCACACTGCATTTCATTAATAAAGTATGCTTATGGGTAATGAAATATTCCGTAAATTGTCAGTTTGTTTTACACAGATCTCATTCAACCTTGATGCCATGTAGCAAAACATGCTTTACTGATGCATAGAAATCATTGTCAACTTGAAATAATGGCCATTCAGTTGATGAAATGGCGCCGTATCCTTGGCTGCCTGAGCGCTGGGCCGCAGAGCTGACAGAGGGAGCTACAGCCCGGGGCCAGTTAGCCCCACGTGCGGCTGGATCGAGGGCCTGGCACCCGTGCGACTTGGCACTTACGCTGATGAGGTTGTGTTCTGGGAGGCTACAGGCGGCAATGTGGTCCTGAAGCAGCTGCTGTGAGAAGTTCTGGTGCATCTGCGCCGCTTCGTGAGCGTCCATCGTGTTCCCACAAGCCTCGTTCAGGTCTGACAAGGGGGTAAAAAAAATTGTAGCTGCTGATACCTCCCAGCCACATGAGGGCGCTCAGCGCTGGCACTTCAGGCAATCTTCATCGACTTCCTTACTGCAGAGAACTATTAAACACGCCAGCCACGTGTGGCCATCTAGCAGATGTGCACCATTCACAGAAATAAAGGCATTCCAGTCCAGGTGTCGATGGGGGGGGGGGCAATACAGGAATGTTATATGATTATGGTGTGGTATGAGGATACAATCCATATTTACCTTTCAGCAGCGCTGAAGACCACAGCTGGACAGACATGTCAGGGATCTTACTGGCAAGCTGCATGGCAGGAACCACCATATTGTTGCTCTCCTACAGAAGTGAACAGGTGGAAAAGGTGGGTCAACACCAGGCTTTTAAGGTACATTAAGACTGAGGTGGCTTCTCATGGTACACTGCATTCCAGGCAGGCGCCCCATATAAAGGGGGGGGGGGGTGGGGGCGGGCAGGGCATGAATGAAAGTAATAAAAGTAACAAAGGGTAACACTGATATACAGTCCCAGTCAAAAGTCTGGACACGCCAAGCCTCTGACAAAGGAGAGTGACAGTGTCACATCACAGGGCCTGGCCACCTGACCTAGACACGGAAGAAGCTTTGGAGGAGTTTGACCAGAAAGCGAAGGAAAAGCAGCCAATGAGAGCTCAGCATATGTGGGACCTCCTTCAGGATGGCTGGAGAAGTATCTCATGAGGCCACCTCATGGAACTGGCATAGAGGTGTCCAAACTTTTGACTGGCGCTGCAGCTCCTAAACCCCTCAAAGACAGAGGTGATGGAGTCTGACGGATGCTGGCGCACGGCCGGGCCGGAGCGCCCACCCTGTGGTTTCCCAGCACGTAGAATATGTGTCCCAGCAGGACGAGGGAACAGGCCGTCAGCCTATTGAGATCTTCGGCGTTAGACATCTTCAGCGTCTCTCGCAGGAAGCGCCTGAAACGGAGGAGCGCAGAAGGTTCAGGTCGCCGGCGGACGCTGCGGGGCCGCGGGCAGCTATGTGTCTCCTGCCGGGTACTGTCCACACGCAAACAGGCGCCTCTGTGACATCTGCCCCGCTCCCTCGTTAGCACTAAGCGGTCGCCTGACACTCATGCGGTACGTCTCCATTTCAAAGCAGAGGCCTACCAGCTACGGGAGGGGGGGGGGGGCGGCGAGGACTTACTTGGCTTCATTGTAACGCCCTTGGAAGAAGGAGAAGAGCCCCCGGATGTAGAAAGCCGCGGCCCGCAGGCAGTGCGAGCTGAGGTAGGGGGGTGCCACGTGTGCAGGGGGGAGCAGGGGAAGGACACACGTCAGCCACAGCGGCCCAGCACAGTGCTCCTTATGACATGCACAGGCGCCTGGCCATTTAAAGTCCACCCCGGTCACAGATGCGACCTCCCCCTCGCTCCAAATTCTGCTTTATTTCTAAAAACATCTATACTTCAAACATGCCGCCAAGTAACACCATGACCCAAGGGCCTGGGAAAAATAAATAATTAAAATAGCCGTCTTGTGCAAAGCAGTGCACATATATATATATGGCACAGGACCACAAAATGAAAGATGTTTTACTTGCCTTACAGGAAAACTTTGATCTGGGTTTATCCTCTCCAGAAGATTGTACAGCTTTAAAGACAAAACCAAAACCTTTAAAATCGATTGCCCACCATTGCGCGTGACCCATCAAATTCCGGATAATACTGCATAGCTGGGTTTCAGTCTCAGCCACCGTAGGAAGCAGGCAGGCTTATGAAAGTGAACCACTGACCTCCTGGTGTCTGTTTCCCTCCCTGATGTAGACACTGGCCAGGTTCGTCACGATGAAGGTCCATAGCTCCTGGTGCGTGGTCAGCTGCCAGGGAGACTCCGTTAAGGCACCCGTTCGAACCCACAGCCAAATGCGCGCGCCGCGGCGGCCACACAGACTCACCCGCAGTGCCGCAGTGAACTGTGCTTCCGCGTTGTCCATGCAGTTGACCGAGATGCAATAGAGCCCCTGCGGAAGGTGCAGAAAGCGGCGAGTCAGACGCGGCGCCGCCATAATCGCGGGCGAGCCGGCCGGAGTCGAGGGCGCTCACCAGCAGAGTGTGAAGCTGAGCCGCGTGGTTGGAGAAGAGCCGGGGAGACTGCTGGCACAGCTGGCACACCTGGCAGATCTGAGCCACCAGGGACACAAGCAGACGCCTCAGAGACGGCCTCCCAGCCCCGGGCCCCGAGTCACCCACCGGCCCGCTGCTCGCCGGACAGGCCCGCACCCTGGCTATTTCAATTAAATCCGTGCCGACACATTTTTAAACAAATGCCATTTAGAAGCACACGGCGATCCTGTTCAGAAAAGCTTTCGAGCATTAAAAATGTGAAAATGAAGACAGCTGCCTTCCCTAAAGTCCGACGCGATTCATACATTAAAGGATATTCCAAAGGCCCGGCTCAGGGGTATAAAGACAAGCTTTAGATACAAACTACGAAAACACAGATCGGGCTGTTCCCAGGCATCAAAGAACCTGACTTTGATAAATGATTCACACCGCACAGCAGATCACACAAAATCGTCACTATGAGAATCCTGAAAATCTGGCCACTCTCCACAGCCCAGTGTCTGCCCCCCCCCCCACCACCGCATCACATGACGGAACGTTTCTGTCCGAGATTTCCTCCCCTTTTGCCTTTTATAAGCTTCTCCAGCAGCAGACAAACCGCCTCCGTGCCTCCCCCAGCCCGACGGGGGCAGGCGTACCTCCTGCAGAGCGGTGGCCTTGTGGCCGGTGACCAGGCGGCACATGATGATGTGCTCCAGGAGGATGACCTGGAAGGAGGACAGGATGGGGCTGCAGTCCAGCACTGCAACGACAGGGGGGGGCGGGGTTAGCAGGGGGCGGGGTTAGCGGGGGCGCCGCGGCCGCTCCGGGTGCTCGGAGGCGGGAGCCGCACTTACTTTTCAGTTTCTCCAGCTGCATGAGCGCTTTGTCGGTGTATTTCTGCGCCTTCTCCAGATACCCGGCTTGCATGGAGTGCATGACCGTCACCTGCGAGACGAGCCGCAGACCCGCATTAAAAACCGGCCCCGGTCGCGTACAGGCGAGGCGGCTGGACGGCCGCCAAAATTAGGGCTCCTTCCTAATTAAAGAGGACTGAGACTTACCAAGTAGACCAGCACACACATGTGCTCCTTGGGCAGCCAGTGGAAGAGGTCGGCGGGGTTGCTGGGCAGGATCTCGTCGTCGTGAAGGGTGGAGATGGTCTGGATGCACTGCTGCAGCTGCTTCAGGCAGGGCTTCACGCTTTTCACCTGGCCGACAGGAAAGCCGCGAGCGCGGTCGGCATGAGAGACGGCGGGAGCGCGGTCGGCATGAGAGACGGCGGGACTGTGCTCAGCGCAACGCCGCAGTCCAGCCTGGGCCGCTCACCTGTCCTGCGTCCAGGTAGTGTGTCACCTGCAGCACCAGGAAGAAGACCCTGAGCGATTCCTTCTGGATGGGGTTTCCCTGCCAGTTCTCCACGATCTGGCCGCACAGCGTCAGCAGGGGGTGCACTTCCTGAAGCTTGCGCTCCATCAGCAGCAGCTGGAGTTAGGGACCGTCATACAACGGCGGCATCAATCGGTGGACAGCCACTGGCGGATCCCGCCAAGTTATTACATAATTAACCAACTCCAAGCTGGAGTTAGGGACCGTCATAAAATGGCGCTGTCATTCGGTGGGCAGCCAAGCTATTACATAATTAACCAACTCCGCAAACACTTTATAAGACGAAAGGCAAAGAGGGGACAGAAAGAGACACCCCTGCTAGGCTTTCACGAGTCGCTTAATCTTATGTCTTAAGGGACTTTTTCAAAGAACAACCCGTGATCTACTTTGTTTAATTAAAACAACAAAGACTTACCATGCCTTTACTCAAGAGAAAGAGTGCCCTGCAGAGGAAAGAAGAACAGCACAGAATTTACACAAAACAGCCTAATGTGACTGCAGTCGCTCCCGGCCACCAGTACATTTAATAAGTGGTCATATTCAGCGCTGTGTGTTACCACAGTGCCGAACTCTCAAGGTCATTATGGTCACAATCGTAACTGCGGCACCTGGTGTACTCAGAGCCGACGACCCTCGCATACTCGGCCCCAACGCCAAGAAGGTCACACGCAGAGACCAGGTCCTTCTCCAGTGTGTGGAGTTGCTAGGAGAGGGGAAAAAAAAAAAAACATCACATTCAGGATATATTTATAACCCTGAATTTCTGGACAATCATCCATACCGGTCACATCAGACCAGTCACATCAGCCTAATATCGGCCATCGGCCCATCCACACACAAAAAAAATAAGTCACTGAAAAAGCCATATCAGTCAACCTATAATATGAACCCTTGTGTCCAGCCCCCCCGCTTCGCACTGTCTTGGGCTTTGCACATTTAAGTGCTGTGAAAACCCTCCCAGTGGGTGAATTCCACTGCATACCAGTATATGCACAGTAGCACAGTGAAGTCCACTTGACCTAACTAAAGGCCAACGCTGGACGTACCGCGAGCTGGAAGAGCAGCCGGCAGTGCCAGTAGGGGGTCTGCTGGGAGATCTGGATTGCTTTGCGTAGCAATGGTTTTGCAGAGTCCACCAAATTCTGCAAAGAGAAAAGCAGTGCCACTAATCAGACATACGACATTTCAGCTTTCTTGCTTTAACAATTTCTAACTCTGAAAAATCACATATGAGATATATAAGAAAGTGAATACAAAGAACAGCTGTGCAGAATATTTTACTTTTAGGCTTAAATCTGCCTAAAATAATGCTTACCTGTTGGCAATAGAGTTCAGAGAGAAGACTCGCAGCTTCAAATTTGACATCTTCAAACTGCGGAACCTGTTAAATACTGTAAAGGAAACTCCTCTTTTTAAAGTAACGATAATCTACAGAAATCTAAAAGAAGTGACGTGGAAGTCCATCTTTCTGCCTTTCAGCCAGTTAAATCCACAATGGAACTGTGTGCACAAAAAAAGCACGTCATCAATTACAATACCTGGCAGTGATTTTGTATAATGACCGGCAGCTTAAATGATAAACACATCTGGACAGAAGCAAATTGGTCAAGAAAGGATACTTGTTGAGAAATGATCCACTGCGGGGGGAAAATTAATCACACATGAGTTATAAACAAACGCCATGCACACTTAAAAACCACACACACAGCCCTTCAAAACTAATTTTACGTCACGACTACTTACAAAAAAATAAGTTAAAACGATGCAACAAGTTACCCGCAAGCCATGCAGATGTTATACTTATTATGCAGCCGAATGCGGCTAAATGAGTAACTTTATAGTATCCACGGGGCATCTTTTAAATTTAAGTTTATTCTGCAAATTGGTGAAGGCAGGCTAAACTGTGGCTGACTAATAAGTTGGAAGGCAGTGCGGTAACCGGGGATGCAGGAAAGCGGAGGCGCACACGAACGTGTGGCTGACAGATACTCCGGGGGCCGGCTCGTCTGACCAGGCACACTTTCCCCTAAAACTACACTGCATGTCACGGAGCGCGGCGTGCGCGGCCTTCTCCGCCCCCCGCCTCCCGCTCGCATCCCCGGCATTTCCCAGCCTCCCTCACCGCCTTCTCCAGATGGTTCCGGGCGAGCTCACTGTTCTTCGTGTGGTGATACAGCACCGAGCCGAGCTGGAGGTGGGTCCGCGCCTCCACCCTCTGCGGCGGCTTGAACTGAAAGACGGCCTGGAGACAGTGCACGCACAGGCGGATCTTCGGGGGACTCGACGTGCGGAAGTGCTCCGCGAAGCCCAGCAGGGCAAGGTACCATGATTCCGGGGCCTCGCCGCCAGACGCCATTTTGCTGATAACAACAACAACATGGACTGGCGCTGCTCCAGCCCATGTGACTTCCGCGCAAAGGCGAGCACGCGACGAGCGGACTGGGCGCCGAGGCTGCTGGGACGTGTAGTTTACATAGGGACATTCCCGGAACAATGGCTATCGACCCAAAGAACTGACAAAGCCAAAACTGGCGATATGAGTAGCAATGACATTTGTAATGATCTGCCTTTAATGTTCTAATTCATGTACACCTAACGGAACTCTATACGTGTTACGGTTAAAACTATCTAAAATACTTTTTGTGATTGTGTAATGAATAACGAAACACTTATTTCAGACATTGTTAATATACGTCCTAAATTTAAGTTAAAGTTAATTTATGTCCTTTAATAAAAACGCGTTGATAGCGGTTGTCCAGTGATAGATTAAATAGCTGAGTCTTTGGTTAACTATTGTAAAACAAGTGCCACTACATCATGCATGGTATTGTCAAACTATGCAAATATATCAGGATGCTAATCAATTAGCCAAATATTTCTCAGATAGCACATCTAGATATGTTACATTAACACGCAACCTAAGATTTAACAATCAGGGTTTAATACAATTGCAAGATTTATGATGTCATTTATGATGTCATTGTCTATACGATATAACCAGAGTTCAGAAAGTAAAAATCCAAACCAAGATTGTGTTTCAACAAACCAGCTAAGCACTTTGTGACTGTGACTCTCTATAACTCAGCTGGTTGGATGAAACAAAATCTTGGCCTGGATTTTTACTTTTTAGACCTGAACTA
>JAODKL010000125.1:70896-86059 GCA_026780765.1 Petrocephalus schoutedeni
GAGTGGGTGAATAGATGGATGGGTGGGTGAATGGATGGATGGGTGGGTGAATGGATGGATGGATGGGTGGGTGGATGGATGGAGGGATGAGTGGGTGAATAGATGGATGGGTGGGTGAATGGATGGATGGGTGGGTGAATGGATGGATGGGTGGGTGGGTGGATGGATGGATGGATGGGTGGGTGAATGGGTGGATGGATGGGTGGGTGGGTGAATGGATGGATGGGTGGGTGAATGGCCGAAGAGCAGGAGCAGGGGCCGCACCTCCAGGATGTCGGCATTGGTGCGGCTCTCGTGGGGCTCGCTGTACTCGGTGTACTTAAGCAACACCTTGTCCATGTCGGTGCTGGCATATTGGAAGAGGCGGTTGGTGCTGTTGAAGATGATGAGGGCGATCTCACAGTCGCAGAGCACGCTCAGCTCGTACGCCTTCTTCATCAGGCCAAACTTTCGCTTGGTGAAGGTTACCTGGTGCGTCAGAGCGGGGGGGGGGAGGGGGTAGAGGACGACACACTGAACACACTGAGGCACTGCACAGTCACACACAGTCACCGCAGCGTTAAAATATAAACGAACACACAACGATAATGGGTGTTAAAGAGCAAACTTGTCGGCTTCGGCGTTAACACAACATACGCAGGTTGCACGACCTTAAACACCAACAGGATGCGAGAGGACTCTCGGATCCCGTTTACAAAGCTTGCTGCCCGGGGTGTGAATTATCTCAAACCACAAGCGTGGTTTAATACTTTATTTATTTTCTGACTCCGAATCCCCCACGCTTTCTATCTTTGATATTCAAACTAAAAAAAGACTCTCGAACATAAAGCCAGTGCCCCCGGGCACGGAAAAACAGGCATACCTGCCGATTCCGCTGGTCCAGGATCCGAGAGATCTGAATCTTTTTCCTGCCCATCTTCCCACTTTCCTTCTGTACGTGGACAAAAAAAAACAGCATTCTGTGGAATTACGCCCAGTCTTCCTTCGCTTTTCATTAACTTTATCCACCAGCTGAGATATGACACACAAGGCCTGAATCGAACAACTCGGCAAACTACTCTTATCCACTTATCGAGTTTTTAACAAATTGTTAAAGGTTTAACTAGAAATAAAGACCTAGAACCTGATTTAACCATAAATAAAATATATAAATATGAACAGAATGCGCACACAGGGGGTGTTAACAGGAGGACACACGGAACCAAATGTTTGGAGGTGGAATAGTAATACCTCTTTTGGGAAAATGTCATAGCCTTTGTTTGAGACATTATAGGACGATATAGGTATTTATACTGGCATGGAAATAAAATATGCTAAAGTTAGCTGGAACTGACACCCACTCAGTCTGGGCTTCCCTAGGAACAAGCTGCCTTTAACAGCACAAGTATTATTGTAACCAGGATTAGAAAAGACCCGTTTGTAGGGAAAAGAGACCCTGGCCGGCCACCCCCTGCTCTCCCACGTCTGATCGCGGTGGACGTAGGCAAGCGGTGGGCCGGGGAGGCGTCACCCGCGCTGACCGGATAACGTCAGCAGGCCTCAAGCCGACTTCGGTTATTACTATACGCCAAGGCCTTTAATTATGTCCGTAACGTCTCCGAATTGCCTTGGCTGCACGTTAATGTTAATGAACAGGAAACAGTCTCTGTACGTATTCAAGGTCGTTTTCATCCGACTAATCTTTGTTGAAACGTAAATCAGCTGAAGATGACGGTAAGGATGTGCGGGGCCTCGACAGAGAAGGCCTGCTGCCAGTCACTCTTTGGTCACATGATTCGTTGATCCAGAGCTCCATGCGTTTTCATGACTGTAGAGAGAAGATATGGCCGGAAGTGACTGTATGGACCACGAGGAAAAACTAACAAATACGTAAAAGTGTCTATCCAGAGACGCGGGGATTACAGATGACAGAAGGTCCTGGGATGTGGACCTGGCAGCTCTCAGCCCTTAAGCACTACACAACAAGCTGCAAAGCATTATGGGTCTTCCCTGTACTATCATGGCTACCACTGCGGGTGACCTGGTCCCACATGCCGACTGGCCCACCGGGACCGCTTGCCTATTTTTCTTCCCCAAGGATCGGACGTGCACTGGCCTCCTCTATATTTAGGTCCGCCTTCTTACTGGTCGGGGGGACAGGGTGCCCATGTTCCCATGACCCCTGTGGTGAACGCCCCCCCCGGCCACCACTCGCCATTCACTGGCATTCGGGGCATTTCGCGAGGTCCAATCCACGCGTCACCATTCCCTTATAAAGTCTTACAGTGGGAGCCTTATGTGCTCACACCCGTGCCTCGAGCGACGCCGCCGCCACAATGTTTTCGTCCTGCAGGGGGCGCCATGTTAGAGGGCCTTTCAACAGTCATTCTAAATTTACTGGAAGCATAATAGCTTAATCCATCCTGAAACTATCAAATATCCTTTTATAAATCCTTCCTCTTTCACTGCTCTGTGTGTTTAACTAAGCGTGGGTGTCACAGCGGTGGGCCCACCGATTAGATTTATCTAGAAAACACTGCCCTTTCCTCCAGTTGAGCTGGCACAAATGGTGTTTCCTGAAATCCCCAACTACAGATATATTCGGCATCTAATATCATTCTATTTTGATCGGACAGACGGATACGCTCATGCACCCTGGCCCTCGTTGTGGTTTCACGGCCTTGACCACTGGCGAGCCAGCCTTCACCTTCACACGGGTCTAATGGCTGCCGGTTTGCTACTGGGGCTAAAGCTTCTCCGCATGGATGGAGGCGAAGAGGAGAAGGTCTCTGTGGTGGAATGAAAGGCAGCTAATCGAATCTGCGCTTAAAGGGGACAGAAACAGCCGAGGTGTAGTCGAATGTTCACATACCACACGCACCTGCCAGAAGCTCACCTGCTGCGTTTGAATATGCTCTTTTAAAAAGCACATAACACCCTACTTTACAGCACATTACCGTGGCCTAATAAAAAGCCATAAGGGATATCAAAAATGGAATATCAAAAATGGAATATCAAAAATGAAATATCAAAAATGAAATATCAAAAATGAAATATCAAAAATGAAATATCAGAAATGTGCGTGTGCATCTGCTTTTGTTTCTCCAGCCATTCCTCGCAAATCTTTGTATGAATTAGCTAGAGTCACTGCGTTTTTAAGGAAAGCTATTATACAGAAATGATCATATGCTAGATTCCAGGCCTGGAGAGCAGGCCGAAGGGCCAAAAGGCCGAAAGCTCTTTAGCAGACGCGTGTGCACCGCGGGGTGCAAAGTGGGCACATCACGCAACAGCGCAATAGTGCAATTATTGCAGCAGCATGGCAGCCCACCGTCTCCGCGGCCCCCAGGCGGGTTTGCGGCTTCCTCTGATCGCTTCCCAGAGGCCAGACGGTGGAAAGGAGCACACAAACAGTGCAGGCAGGGCCCCCAGACCCCGGCCTCGAGAGATGCATGCGAGCCTAATTGCCGACTGACTCACCAGGACAACACGGCCGGCGATTCGACAACAAACAGCGTCACCACCATCACCGGCACGGCCCGCCACCGGCATGGTCCTCATGCCCAAGGATCTCATACCGCGGCAGAGACTCCAGCACCTTCTTCCTCTATCATTTTAAAATGATATTTATTTTTGACCAGCAAGGTGCCACTGTTATATCCTCATCGAGTGGTGGAGTAGCAGCAAATCAGACTGTGGAACATGGTGTGATTGATAGATAGATAGATAGATAGATAGATAGATAGATAGATAGATAGATAGATAGATAGATCTCCTCTGTATTTCATCTGATATTAATGTTGCAATATAAAAAATAAAAATAATAATAATATCATTATTTTTTTGAAAAGCTTTCCGTAAAATCCCCTTTAAGCTATTTGAGACCTGTCACAGAACTTTTCTAGGTGTGTATAATGGAAACACGGCATCAGTTAAATGTTATTTTCCATTACTACTGCAGCCACTTGTCAGTCACTGTCCATCTAGTCATGAAAATATGCATCCATGCTTTTACATTAAGCTGCTTGTTCAAAATGGCCAAAACCACGCATGACAATTCAAAACTCCCCGTTTTCAACGAGGGTCGCACAGCCGGAACGTGTCGGCTGGAAAACAGAGATCTAACATGATGATGTACAAGTTGTGGTCTAGAAGCATTGGCTACTCAATAATTATGTGATAAATCAAATACAATTAATGACTAATTACACTGATACCAATGTGTAATCCACATTTCAAGCATGTTTTCTATCTAGCTGTTACTATATTTGAAAATCTCGTTATTTTAAATTGCACTGTGATTCCGTACTGGATAAGCAAAAGATGGGTAGATAATTTGAAACAAGTCATTTTACTTCCAAAGTCCAAAATTACGCTCACAGCGGTGTGTTCTGAAAACAATGGAAAAAAATAAAATAAAATATATATATAAACATTTTTTTTCTTTAGCAGACACTCATAAGTGTACATAAAATGGACAATAATGTGGATTTATTTCCAAGTAATTTCCTGAAACAAAAGTTTCTAATCTAGAACCAGCCAAATGGTCCTGTTACTTGAGGAGTCACATTATAAAGTTGTCCTTAATACTAGCTAATGAGCATGTTAACCAGCCACTCTCCATAATCACCCTTCCATTTAGTGACACGCCGGCCTGGAGTCTGAGAATTGTGTGGCAGCAGGCCGAGGGCAGCGTGGCAAGGGGGTCCAGCCTGTCAAACTATTTTAATATCATAAGCAAACTGAGACATCCCAGCATTCGGAACTTTACATTTACTTTACATTCGTAGCTTGATTTATGGAAAAGGGTCAGAAGACCTAGAGGTCAGAAGATATAATAAGATATAATTATAATAATAAAATATAATAACGCCAAAAATAAAAAATGTAATGATGTGTTTGTTAGAACCATCATTAACATTTTCTGCCATTTCCTGCCATGAGCATTAACGGTAAATCGATTCAAAGTGATCATCACTTGTACATGAAATTTCATTATGGATGTTCATAGCAGCTAAATTACTTCTTCATAAACAAAAACTGTACAGAAATCACCTGGAATACTATTAGAAAAATCTCACTATAGACCATATTAATTGCTCTTTAGGAAATGACTGCTGTCAGTTACAGATGTTAGGAAGGTTGCCAATCTGTCTATGTGCATTTCAACACAACATTAATCAAAAACTTAAAATTAATAAACAAAAAACAATGTGCCAAACCCTTCTCCATCATATACGCATAATTAAATAGTATTATATTAATTACCCTTATTAATTAATCAGGCGCCGTCACCCAACAGCTCTGTAGGATTCAATGTGATGCTCCCTACAATTTCGGGCAAATAGGTATTTATTTGTTTGTTTGTTTATCTATGTATTCATTTTACTGTGGTTGATAATAGTATTATATATAATTACAGGTCTATCAAAAGCAATAGTGCACTTAGGTCTGCAGAAGAAAAAAAATAAAAAAAACTTTATGGCTTTTCATGAAGTTAAAAAGGTCTCACGGGAGTTTCAGCAGAGATCCGTAGGTTGTGATCCTCGCAGTGATGAAATAATCATGAAAATAACAACATTAAGTATTTTCAGTGAGTGTTTTTCAAGGCCACGCGCACGTATCACATGTATGCCATAATTAAACCTCTATAAATAAGAAACTTTAACAGGTCCAAGCATTAGACTGGAGAGACATAAATACACACCCGAGGCACTGTGTTGTTGTTGTTGGTTAAAAAAACTTATTCTCCACTAATACTCCAAAGGAGTACGCTGCAGATCGAGTTATAAAATAAGCTGCCTAGTGTCATAATGGCAACAAAAAAAGCTGGGCTTAATAATGACTAACCATGATGCGCCGGTAACTGAAATATCCCAGCGTGGCTACAAACACAAGAAACAAAGTCCACAAGCATTGCCGTTATTCATCGCTTTTCCATACACAGTCATACACAAAGAGTATTCGCTCACCTGTCCTTGGTATAGTTCCCGTACAAAGTTGTGCTCGTCCCCGAATATTTAACCTGCGGAGCGCATAACAGATTTAATCATCAAATCAAAGCCCCCTATTTAACCCTACAATAAACGGGCGGCGGTGTCATCGCGGCATTGTTCTCTCTGGGCGAGACGGGCTTCTTTTCTAATTGTAATTACAGGTTGCGAATTCGACGAGCTGGATTCCTAGGCTGCTTGTGAGAAGCCACCTGGTGCTGCTGTTGCGCGGTGGCTCTGCGGGCGCTAAACGCAAATCCCACGCTATCAGCTGCAGCCGGCCGCGGGGCGCTTCCCGTTCTGCATGAAACGGCCCCCCGGAAAGCGCCATTGGCTCAGCCGCTCATCCCGAAGCCCGGACCCAACGCCCACCTTTTTTTTTCCATGTTCCGTACCTTCATGGCAGAATAAAAAAAAAATGCCCCTTTTCTTGGCCCTGGCTCATCGACGTCCACATACATAATACAGCCCGCGTTAAGGGAGATAGTTTTAGAGATTAATTCAGAAGCCTGAGAGAAGCCTGAATCTGCATGTCTGTCTATTACTAGTTTAAATGCTAGATGTAAAATAGCAATAAATCATGCAATGAGCTATTTAGTACCACGATGATTTACAGCAAATGTTAAAATGAACAGAATGAAATAAAATTAAATAAAAAATAAAATAAATTGAATGCTGGTTTTCGAAAGGCGAGGGTGATTAACACTGGAGGATTGTTAGATTTTGTGGTACGTTTATTTGTCGGCGGGCAGCACAATTTTCATTAAGAAAATCATTATTCATTATTGGATTTCATTTGTATTCTGAAATACAACCATCTCTAACCAAATGTTGCAAATGTCTTTGATAGCAGAGTTTTATAATATTTCCCCACGAAAGAATTTATTAAGAATTAATATGGAATCAGAAAGTAAGCTGAAACACTGAAAATGAAGGTTAGTACTATGTGTTTGCGTTCCTGTGTATTTTTTATGGTTTGTTTAGTGCACGACGGACGTTTTCAGTGCCGCACATTTCCATTAGACATAGCCATGCAGTCACCATGAATGAAAGTACAGCTTGTTATCTGGGAATACGCGTACATACACGAACACACACACAAGTTAGCACCAGTGCCAAGAATAAAAATAGCACGGTCCTAAATAGGGTTGCTTTAATAGACGTCACACTTGGCTTCTATTTCTTAAGGCTGAAAATATTACAATTTCCGTAATAGAGATTAAAATGTCCAATGCTGATTAATGGACAGATTAGGAAGCGTCCGCGGAGGTATCTAACGGGAAGCCTGGGCTCGTCCAGCACATGGATGAATGGAGGTGCTACGCAGCGGTTATCGTAGCCACGCCTAGAAAACGGAGCTCGATATTTACCGTGATACTCAGTATACAACGGGGCCAAAACACGCGGAAACCTCCATTCCGATTTATGGTCACTTACTCTGCGGTATTATAAACACAACACCAAGCCTATTTTCAGTTTAGGTCATCTACACAGTAATAGCACCGACACCTAAACAATCACAAATCACAAGAGGACCTAAAACAACCACGGTTTTCCTTTTCTTTTTTATTTGCACGTATTAACCCATTTCTACTGCAGAATGATTCGTTTAAAGGTTAAGTAATAAGTAACAGTAGATCTAAAGCCAGACTCATAATCTAATATGAACAACTCACGATACAGCATACAGGCTTTTCCTACTTAATGTTTAATGCTTCAAAACCTGAGGTGGCTTGTGACAGTTATAGGGCGTCCATACGTGGTAACATGTAGGAGTATGTATGTGAGGGTAGTGTACATTACGGATGTGCCATGCATGTACGAGCTGGCCCTGCCAAAAAGGCCTTCAGTTGAGGATCTAGGGAACCCCGTCCAACATGGGGTGTGAAATTCCTCCGTCTGCAAGGTGAATCCCACCACCGTGCCCCAACTAGCGGTACGTCCGAACTCCACGGACAGATCGGGCAGGATCGTGTCTGACGCATAAGCCCCAACCAAAAGGCCGGCGAGAGCTGGGGTTCATATGGCAGGTTTTATTTTGGGCATTAACATTACATTTGCGGCTCAGAAGCTCAGTCGTGATCAGAAGTTTGCTTAAAGAATACAGTGCATTCGTTTGCTCTGTGCAGGAGTCTTCTGGATACGGTTTAGAAAAGGGTCCTTTTTTTCGCCTTCCTGACACTGTTCACTTCTGCTTTTGACTGCACCAGCGGCTGACATTCGGTGCCTGTGGTGAGGCCACCCGGCTCAGAAATAGCCCCTATGGTTAGCGTGCACGTATGAATACAGTTATTTGTTGCATCTCTGGCTTATCTCCTTCACAGCAGCCCTGAGAAAAACCAGCGTCTCCGCTGAGGCGCTAAGCCGCCCGGAGTCAGCGCCGTGTGGTTTAAGGGCGTGAGCAGGTTACCGGTACCCCGGCCTTTTGTTTGTTACCGCCATGACCGTAGTGATGCAGTTGTCATGCTAAGGTGAAGTACAGTTGACATGAGGATTTCTAGAGTCGAACGGCGGTGAATAAGCCAAGCTAGGGGCTGCCTCTAATGGCTGTTACAGGTACTGGTTGGGTGAGGGATTGTGTTTGTACATTAAAGCAGAATCTCGCCCCTTCGCCATTATTTTCGGTTCTACCTACAGCGTCTCGGCGACAAAGAGTGCCTATGCCAGGGGATCCCATGCTGCTGGCCCAAAACGACAGCCAGACTGGAAATCTACAGCTCGGGTGATCATCAGATGCCTTCACTGGGGTGCTTCTTAATTAGACACGTCCATGGTTGCTGAGCAGAAGACTGCGATCGTTGAGTGGTGTTCCCATCCATCCATTCATCCATCCATCCATCCACCTCTTTTCCATTACCTTAAAGATGCATATGTTCACAGAACAGGTGTCATGTCAGGTGTCAGGTGTCAATTAAAAAAATTGGTGAAATAATTGATTTCACCACCCATTTTTCTGGACATCTTATCTTGTGCCAAAATTGACATCAGAAGTGGGAAAAGTGCATGCTAAGAAATCACAAGTTATAGGGTTATTTATTGTGAAGGGAAACCCATGTAAACTAATTATTCTTTTTGTGGCAGTGATGGCTTTACCAGTTATCTATTTGTAATTAATTTTACAGGGGGAATAAAAATAGCATTTTTTTTCTAAATAAAATTTTACGCAGTGTACAGCTGTGCTGTGCTTCAGATCGAGTTTAATTCATTGAACAGGACAGCTATAAACGTATCTGCTCGGTTGCTTTGGCTTGTCCTGACATACAGACTGTTTCATTACATTAGAATGTCACAGCTGAAAGAGGCACGACTCAGAAGGTTCACAGAACCAAACTGTTCTTTTAATACACAAATGTTTGTCTTGTTTGAAGCAGCACACAAGACAGTCAGATGCCGGTTAATCCACTCTGTCTTCCTGCATAGTCCTGAGTAGTACAAGCATCCAGCACAAAAAATAGCTAACGTATAATGCTTTATAAAAAAAAATCTATAACTTACTTGGGGTTAAAAGTATCTGTTTGTATTGTTGTTATTACTACTATTTATAATTAATTTATTTATCTGACCGCTGCTTTTTTGAAAACTTGCCTCGAGTTGATTTAACCACATGTAAATTTGGAAACATAATAAAAAAATTATTTTACTTTTAGATGCATGACTCTTTTTAAAGCTAACGATACTTTGGACATGACACATTTTAAAGATAACTGCTGTTTAGATGCATGCCCGATCACAAATTTACACTTAGAGAATTGTAACATGGAGGGATTCTGAGGTGGGACAATGTCTGGTGATAAAGCCACGTTGTCTGATCAATCACAGTCCTGAAATCCTGCCCCACTGCCCACAAACAGACCGCAAGTCTCAAATGAGAGCCGTATGACCTGGGCCCTGACTGTTAACCCCCCGCCCCCCATTCGTATATCCCCTAGGAGGAGAATAAAAGTCCATTTTCACCTACCCAACTCCACGTCATGGTGATTTGTTCGCTGGCCAAAGGCTGCTACTCTTAAAAACGCTTTGCTTCGTCCTCCAAAATACGTTCCCACTTCCAAAGGACTTCCTAACCTTGTAAAGGAATCCCTTGTAAGCTGGCCTTACATTTGGCACTGTAAGTGCTGGGGGTCATTTGCCATGCGCACGCCTCATGGCAAGGATGTGTCTGGCTGACGAGTAAGAGCAGGCCATGTCCGTCTGCAGCACCATGACCCGGCCAATCTGGCAAACATTGTAGACATGAAAACTACAAAAAAACCTCGCTAAGGCCTGAGCATCACAAACAGGTTCTGATCCACACTCCAGTTTCAGAACTACAGAAATCCCGCCCAAACAAATCCTAGCAAGCAGGCCTGCTTGTGTTTTTTCAAGCTGCCACATTTCTGGTCAGGGGTCTTCAGAAGTCCTTGAGATGTTGAATTTGTGTAGGGATGAGTAACCTGCATCTCTGGAAACACATGTAGTTCATAAAGATGTTAATTTGAAATATTTAAATGCAACAATAAAAGCCCATCATCATTTTGGATGATTATATAGCAACTCTAAATGCCCATTAACGATCCCAGTTGTGGTATGCGGCTTTCCAGGTTAGGCTGCTGTGCTTGTGATCGAAAGGTTGTAGGTTCAAAACCCAGCGTCAACAGAGTGGTTTCACTGTTGGGCCCCTCAGCAAGGCCCTTAGCCACCAACTACGCCAAGGACTGTCAGTCTCAAATGTGTCTGTTAAATAAATAAAATGCAGAGGACTACCTACTCATGTTGTTAGTGATGGGTAGCCTGGGTGTTCTTCTCAGGAAAGCTTCATTCATATTAGGGAAAGAAACTGCCTGATGATGCTCTCATTAAGAGCCAGAACTGTACTACGTTCCTCATCGTCAGTTATCCTCAGTGCTGGGGGCCAGCATAAGAGGTACTATGCCTCGCATGGGGGTCCTCTGGGCTCTGCCTCCGGTATTTTAAGTCGGCCAGTCTCTGTGGAGCCCGTTAAAGAACCACATTCTACGTTGCAGTATCATGTTATCTTAGTCTCGTGGTTGGAGTTGGTCACTGTGTGCTATCAGGCTGGCGCTGGATGTCTTTGGCATGGTGGCCACGGCCTGCTTCCATACTGTAACATGGAGGCGACGGGTCACGAAGCACCAGGGGTTAGTTCCAGTGACGACGTCCATCTAGCGTTTCAAGTGTGGAAACTCAAGCTGGAATCAAACAGGTAAAAATAGGTAAAAAATATAGCATTTCCATACAGGTTCAGGAATAGAAAATTTGGGACTAAAATAAGCAAAGAACATTACCCAGCAAGTTCTATATACAGTGGGAGCACAAAATAATGGAAACACCACATGAAAAAGTCATTAAATAACTAAATCAAAATTAGAAACAGCTGCAAATGTGAATCATATTAAGTTAAAAACCAATTAGCAGTATGTGGCAGCTATAAACAGGGCCTGATAATTAGCTCTTTGAAATGTAAGTTTTCAAGACGGCATGGGACAAAATAACAGAGTCCAAACAACCTCTGGCCCAACTGAAGGTGTGCTGACCACAAAGGCTGCTGAATTAGTGATTGTGCCAATGGGAACAGTCTCAGAAATCATGACCGCATGTGGTACAAGTGAGCATCAGCAAAGAGGCACAGCGGATGCAGGCCGAGGGGCCAGCGGTGCGAAAAGACGTTTAACCTTTAATATGACCGCTTTTTAAAAATGGAACCAGTGCCTCTGTGCCCCAGTCACAGCAAAAACTGTGCTGTGGGCTTCAAAGTGCTGGAATGTATCGCACGGATTCTTGTATCCAAGGCCAAAGGCACATGATGCGGTGTAAGGACCTTGGATCCCCGATCAACAGAAAACAAACACAAATGGTCTGATGAGTCATCTCTCAGTCTTTTTCCCACGTAGAGATGGGTTACGCTGCTTGATATGGACAGCCGTCTTGTGGACGTCATTAGGGGCGATGAATACGGCCAGGCGCACCCCAGGGCACAAACACTGTTCCTCCGTGAGGGTCACATACAAAGATGATTCTGTGTCCATACACAGCACTAAACACATTTGAGAGTGTCTTCACAAACACCATGATGAAGTCAAACACCTTCCACGCCCTCCCCAATCACCTGATCTGAACATTACTATATTACTGCCCCCCCCCCCCCCAAGACCATTATAGAAACTGCAGTTTTTCCCATGACACCCTAACAGGAGAGCAACTAGGCTAATAATAATAATAATAATAGTAATAATAATAAATTCAAGCTCAGTTTCATTGTCATAAATGCTGACGTAAGACTCGCTGAAGATACCTACAACCCAGCCCATATACATGAGTCTGCTGTCAGGGTTCGAGAAAGCGAGCTAATTACCGTGCTGATAACACCAGACGTCACACAGACCCACAGTACCTACAAATGCAATTCAGAAGCTGTAATGTTGCAGTTTAGCAAATGCAGATTTGTCTTAACGTTGAATCATTTTCGTGAGCTGGCAAACATGACCTGAAATTGGCCACATACACAGTGCGCTTGGGGGAGAAGAATATGTTTCCAAGGCAACATAAAAAGTCAATTAGACTCTAAGGAAGATATTTTAGTGTTGAGAAAACAAATGTATCTGTCGGAGGACTGTGTCCATGTTTTTCGCTAACTGGGTTTCTGGTCATTTCAGACAGATTCGTTATATAGGCTTATTGGCAACAACACACAGCAGTAGAACCTGAAATATAAATACTGGGCTCACGGAATTGAAATGCCTCTTTTCAAGGAATCTACAGTACATTTTCAGGTCCTACGAGAAGCCAAAGAAATATACAAATAAAATAACTTATAACTGATCAGTGGATTAGCTAAAGTCCTAACAACTACTAGAAACAAACACTTAAACGAATAGGCCTAAACCGAGTTTATTCATGATGTTTGTTTACTGCATATTTCCTATATTAAAAAATAATAGATTTGGCGATAGAAAATAAATAAAGTTAATAAGAACAAACTTATACGTAGTCATTGGATTCAGATACACGATTAAATCTTATTTCATCTTTTATGTTTTTCAACGCTGTTAAAAGGGGCTGGACACGGAAAACGTCGATGCATTGTGGAGGTAAATCCGACTGAAAAGCCCATTGTTGCTGGGAACCTCTAAACTGTGGGATTTTAAATGCATCACATGCTCAGTGCGAGCGGCGGCCGTGCGCTCCGCGGCCAGCCTGGCGTTCCGGCGGCTTAAGGCACATGTCAGCCTGAATTTAAATGGTAAAAACCAAATCTCGACAGAAAAAAGAGGGCTATGCTTAAAGGCGTTCCAGGAGAATAAATATCTACATTTTTAAACGGGGGAAAAAAAAGTTCTCGGAAGCGGATTCCAAAGAACCTCGGGAGCTCGGGAGAAATGGCGTTCCGGTACAGCCAGCGATCGCTGAGCGTTCTGGCCTTTTTGGGGACTCTCTCTGCAGTTCTCGCCCTGCTGTCAGTCATGCTGATCTTCCAGCTGCAGTCGCACAGCGCGGGCTTTAGGGACAGCGGCGGCCAGGCGTCGCTCTTCCCCGCGGAGGTGTGGGCTGCGCTGATGCCGGTGTCGGCGGCGCTCTCGGCCCTGGCCCTGACGCTCAGCCTCAGCTCGGCGCTGCTCTGCCTGCTGCACAGCTACTGCACCGCCGAGATTTGCGGAGATGAGGAGAGCACCGGCAGGTACTGTACAACCATCACTTTCTAACCATGCACTTATCTACGAATTGTTGCCTGTAGTAATAGTGTTTGCACTGCGTTTTGAACAAAGTACAAAACTATATATATATATATATATATATATATATATATATATACACACACACACACAATTAAAACCCTAAGATAGATTATAAAATACTTTGCACTACATTTATATAATTTAAATAGGCCTATACAGATGTTATCAAGTCTTGCTTGTTTATTCATGGATGAAAGCCACACTGTTTTAAGATGCCCCTGGAATAATGTTATCAAGTTTTGCAACTTCAGTTTTTTAATAATGGGCTAATTCTGCATGCACGAGTGTGTCGGGACCCGCAGATCGTGCAGAATGTGCAGTTTCTGGTCGCTTTTTGAATGTGGCACATGCGTGTGGCTGTGCAGCCCCCCCGGCCGCCCCCCGGGCCCCCCTCTCCCCGTCTAACCCGAGCCTCCCGCGGACAATGGCTGTCCCTCATTAGGCTGCCGGCTCACGTCCGCCGCCTCCCTCACGTCGCTCCGAATCACAATCGGAGTCGCACGGCAGCGCGTCGGACGCGCCCAGGAATTTCATACAGCCGCTTTTCAGCAATATTCACTTCGGGAAAGGCTGTTAAACAATTTGCGAAATCACAGTGCGGGCAGAGAGCAACTTTACAGACGGTGTGCAGCGCGCTGCTGCAGTGCAAACCAACTGCAAGCCGGAGGGGGCGTCTTCAAATGGTCACTGTCCTATTATTTCTTTTTTATAGTGAGCTGTAAAGAAGCCCTTTCCGCCTGACATCATTTGTAAAAGGTCACGTGTGAAGCTGTGACGCTTCGCCAAAGCACCATAACGACACATCAGTACATTTCTGTAAAGTGTGCTGTTACTTTTCGGCATGTTTCATAGAAAGTGACAGGTTGCTGTATCTCTTCGCCCACAGGGCAGACTGGTTTCTGCTGGACAGCAGGGCAGTCCGACATGTGGCCATAGGACTCTTCTGCATTGCTGTTTCTGTATTTTTGGCAGGTAGGACAATAATTTGAACATCACTGTATGCATGCACACTATATAAAGTACATCGTTTTTTTTTACTTACAAATGAAAATATTTGCAAATGCAGCCTTTAAAAAAAGCAAAGAAGCTAATCTAACTGCTGTTGCCACATCAAAACTATAAAGCAATTGTGAAACTAATATTTTGACCTATAATTGTAGTTGGTTTCAGAGACTGGATTTTACATAACTTAAGAGGCATCTTAGAGACATTAGTGGCTACGTGCTGGCCAGCCACAACATCCTTCTGAGCTAAATGCTCGGTGCAGAGTCACACTTTCCGTCCCCCGAGGAACTCCCTGCCGCAGAAAATCGGCGGTGTAGTTCACACCTAAGCCCTGGGTCGGAGCTCTGCAGCAAACAGTTGTTTCCTCGCCGAACCACTAGGGGGGGCACATCACTAAGTCTCACACAGGGTTATTATGGGTAAGGAAAACTAAACTTATAAGAAAACATTTTT
>JAODKL010000125.1:101810-112058 GCA_026780765.1 Petrocephalus schoutedeni
GGGGGGGCAGGCTTGTCTCCGCTTCTGTTGCAGCTCTCCCGCCGTGAGGATGAGTGTTGCAGATGGCTGCTATTGGTCCAGAGCTACTCCTGTTACTGTCCGGCTTACGTGAGACACTTTACATGAAATTAGAAGTGAGGACGAGAAGGCAGTGGGGGGGGGGTGGATTTTATCCCTACATAAACCCACAATGTGCTTTTTTAATGGCTGGTCTTCATGGTTTTTAAATGGAATGGTAAAGCAAACAGTGAGAGCCGGAGCAATAAACAAAGACAGGAGTAAAAATACGGATGCGAGCATAGACTTGAAAATGAGTGAGCCTGTTTGGTATTCACAGCCGCACACAGGTGGGGGGGGGGGGGGGGGCGCAAGTGCGATATTCAATCTCCTATCCATACACAGATAATGAGGAAATTATTCGGATTTGCCCCCTCCAGAAGAGCGTCAGTGAGTGTGAAAGAACAGCCACATTGGAGTCACAGCACCATCCCACAGGGCGCTTCCCGACCCTCTCGATCCTGGAGGGGGGGAGGGGGTTTGCGCTCAGCTTCCACCACTACCCCCCAGGGGGAAACTATGCGTCTGAAAGATAAACTTCATCCCAGGAGGGTTGAGGCACCTGTTCATTGGTCAGAACGCTCGACCAATCGGAGCTCCTTCTGCCATTCTTATTCTCCTGGTGCGACCCGCCGTTTGGCTCCCTGCTTCCGCGGCTCGTTGCGACGCGGTACGGAGCGCACATGGAAACCGGCCTGGCGGCTCCGCGGGCCCTCGCTCCGGGCCGCGCATTTGCATCGGCGAGGCTGACTGTCTGCTAGCTGAGTTACGGCTCGCCCCCCAACCCCCCTCGCACACGCCGCAGTGCATGCGACCGGCACTCGGCGCAGGACTCGCTGCAGCTCTCAAGCAGCGATAAGCCCCTTTGCAGGCAGGACGGTGGCAGCGGTGCCCTGTGCGGGTTGCGGCTGGCTGCGGCGGCCCTAGCCCGCGGGTGGCAGCATGGCAGCGCCGCTGATTGATGGCCCCGTTTCCACGCCGCTCTCCTGGCGCCGTGCCGCCGCTTAAGACAGATGATTGGCTCTGTCCGCCACGCACGCTTCATTAATTCGGCCCCCGGCGCTCTGTCACTTATCAGGACGAGATCAGCGGACCCAGCCCCATTATCTGTCATTCGCAAGCTTCTCATGCCACAGATGGAACACCCACAGCATCCTCCCCCATCCCCCGAAATCCACCCACTCGTCCACCTGTCCGGCCCTCTTCACACCCCGCCCTGCGCCACCCACTCGTCCAGACAGAGCCCACGTCCCACCTGGGCGGCCGCCGTGGTGTCGCCCCCTTGCTGCAAAGGGAGGATCGGGCCCGTCTCCTCGGAACCCGGAGGGATTATGGAACACCTGCCGTCGCCGTCGGAGACGGATGTGGATGTTGCTCTTATCTTGTCATGCTGTTATAGTGCCACCATTCCACGCTTGTTTGCTAGCTGCATTTGGGGGTTGTGTAGCGGGGGTGGTGGGGGGGGGGGCATATCAACACAATGAGGCCCACAGTAATGCACGGAATCCTGGGAAATTTATGTGAAAAGGTGTCCACACTTCTTGGCAACACGAGTCCATTCTTTCACCTGTTTACAGTGGTTTACGAAACGGTAGGTTTTTGAGCAGTGGGGCGGGGGAGGCATGTCCGTGTATGTATGTGTGTGTGGGGTGGGGGGGGGTCTTTCTGCCGCAGTCCTGTCATAAATCACGCTGACCCAGAGAGAGAGAGGGAGGGCGGGAGAGAGAGGGAGAGGGAGACATCTCAGCTGCTGGCTGCAGCGGCCCCATCCCGCCCCGTCGTTCCGATTCAGCTCACCGGCTCCGAGCAGAACTCGGAAGGTGCTGTCAGGGAACAGAAACACACACCTCCTCAACCCGGCCGAGCCATGGGGGTTGCTTGGATAACCTTGTCGGACCTCTGCCTCTCCATCTCGGGTGTTTTTCCAGGTATCCTTGCGGCTATCCGCTGCTCCCAACCTCGCTGGGGCTAATCCTGCCATTATTTACATGATCCCCCGGGGACTTCGCCCCTGGCAAGTGGAGCAGAATACAGCAGCAGAAATATCGAGCCGCGGATCCACTGAGCTGGAGGATGGGAGCCCTGACGGTTCTCTCCCCCGACATACTTTTTGTGTGGCTCTTGAATTGTCTAGTTCTTGCGTAGTTTGGACACTGATTAACATTTTAACCAGGGTGTTCTCCTCTTTACCGCTAATCCCAGGACGTTAGAGCAAAGTAGCGAAGTGCAGAATTCGGAAGCGTGTGCAGGCGCTGTGGCCTAAATCGCCCAGTGTGTCTATTGCGGTGGTCGGGCATGTCGTCCAGGGTCCCATAGTTTGCACCCTGGGATGGATTCAAGGTTCCCCGTGACCCAGTACTGCTAGATTCATGGGGAACGGGGTTCCAGCTGTGCGGGGACTGGTAGCTGTGGTGCATTGTGGGAAGGCTCAGCCTGTTAGCGTAACATTCTCTACAGCTCCTCCCCAGCTGGGAATAGCACTGATGGCCATGAGACTCTAGGGGGCGCTATGGTGTGGCCCCTCCCAGACGAGGCACATTACATAGCTAGGGATCAAAGGGCCCTAGTGGCTCCGACGGGCCCCGTTCTGATTCCGCACGCCCTCCTGGTCCTGCCCCATCAGAGCTCATTACTGAAACTTTACCGCCATTTTAGATTTTCATGCTAATCCGGTCGGTGCAAAAAGCCCACCTCTAGCTCCATGGTTGATCTGGGGTCTCATTCGTGTTATTTTGGGCAATGTTCCAGGAGCCTTTTTGGCATCCATTACCGGTCATTACCCCATTGTGAGCTTTTAGACGCTGGAGTGGCAGGGATCACATGACTCCCGGATTCGCTAGATACTCGCTAGATGCTTTTTAACATCTCTTTCCTGGAAACCACTTTCTCCCTGCGTTGGCATCAGGTCACACATCTCCTTAATCATCTCTCGCCGAGCCTCGTGATGAATGAATTTCCTGTCCCAGTGTCTGGCCATGTGCTGGCACCGAGCGAGTGCTCAGAACACAGTCTGATCTGGTAAAATGCCTGAATATAGCGTGCGGCGCTAGGTCATCCGCACATGGCATCTACACGCCTGTTTACCTGCATCTACACACCTGTGACACTCCGCCAAGAGGGGGGGGGGGCTATTCACTTCGGAACCCTGCTCACTCCCCCTCATTCAGACTTAACTTCATTTCAAAAGCTCTTCCCCGCTTTCTTAAGTCATTGTTCAATGTGCTTTTGTGTTCCATTGCCTCCGTACGCCATTAACAACGGAGTCTGGGGTGTGAGCAGCTACCTTTGGCTTCTGTTTGCCCCCCAGCAGGCCGGCTCCTCCTGGCCATCCATAAAGCACCTGAACAGACCTGGCCAATGACCATTCGCTAGAGTATTCGCAACAAAAATGGCCGACCTTGCCTCGAAGTGTATCTCTTCAGAGGTGGTGGGGACTGCTTACTGACTGACATGGGGTGGGCGGGGAGGGCTGTACATCATTTCCTGTAAGGTTCTCACACTTCAGCCTCATTATCTAGAACCTCAGTTCCTCGACTTTAAACAGATCAATGGGTTTTTTGCCCACATTCTGAGCAAAACACTTATTATAACAAAGGTCACAGCAAGGTCTGTAAAATCCTACAGTGCTCCCCTTAAATTCCATAGGATCTCAAAGCACATTTTTTGCTTTTACAGAACCATCCCGTGTTCTGTGCTACATTCAAGGGCAGCCCCCCCCCACCCCCATAAGAACCCCTACAACCCAAGTGAGGTGGACAAGCAAGGCTTGTGGAGATGTGATCTTTCAGTACAGAGAACATCCAGAAGATCCCAGATGTCTCCAGTGAGGGGGATGGCCTTACAGGAGGTTCCACTTACCTTCCTCCAGTAACAGCTGGATCATAATGCCTAAGCACACTCAGCCACGTGTACCACCATTCCCCTTCCCCTTACGCTGTTCCCCTCGGCGAGACTTCATCGGAATGCACGGCCGTGACGGCACCGTAAGAGAAGATGCTTGGGTTTGGGTTGGGGCGCGAGTCTGACCTGTGTAAGCCCGGCAGCTGGAGGTGCCGCAGGTCAGAGCACGCCCCCGGCACAGAGATTTCGCTTACGTAGAGATGCAGTTAGGAAGGCCATCCAGCTGAAGGGAAAGTGGTGGAAGGTGTGAACGCAGCTCCAGCACTGCTCAGGAACTCGAGGGGTCCTACCTTATTTGTACGACTTCTGCGATGAGATAGCAGCATGCAGTGTTTTCAGTAGCCCACAAGTCAACCACAGCATCTGGCAAACCTGCTGGTCCGCGGTGGGTCCCAGTGGCACCGGAGGCGAGCAGCTCTGTCAGACACGCTACCGTAGACGGCGGCGAAGCGGGCGCGCGGGAAGGCGGTGCTGAGTCAACCGCAGCTCGGACCTGCAGGAGACGTACGGCGCCTTTCCTCAAGGTACAAAGAACAGCGCTATCTGTAGACAGAGATATCTCTCCAGAGATATCCTTTAGTGGACCCTGAAAACCATTCCAGGAGATTCCAAAGATCCTTTCCAAAGTAAGCATCCCTCTGCCATCTGTAAACAGACCCAAAGAAATATGCGCGTGGCTGTAAGGAGTTTGATTAGCAGATGTAATGACACACATCTGTATTTGAAGAAGGGGCTGTTCTGTGTCAGTCATTCTTCAGTTAGAGTACATAAAAAATTAAAACCTGTCCTCTGTGTGATATCAGACTGATATGCGAAGAATGTATATTTATGAAGATTAAATGTATGTAAATAAATGGCTCGTATAGCTACTGTATATGTGTCCTTTGTTCCGCTGTCACTGGGTGACTTAGGTAGTTAGCAAAAGTTGCACATAAAGCAGTCAGCCGTGACATCAGCATATCCCTTCAGAAGGCTGTGTAATCAGTGGAGGTTATTACCGCTTATCAGCCAAGCTATTATTCATTAGGAAAAGCTTTTAAAACAACTTAATGTTCAAAAGCTACATTTTCAATGATGCTTCGAGTCACGGCGCTAACGAGCGGGAAGGTATTTATTTTTAATAGATTGCTGTAAAAAAAAAGAGCAGTAATGGAGCAGAAACGTAACGGGACAAGATAAGGCAGCGAGTAGTGAGTGTTTCCTGCGGTAATCACGGGTTTACAGCTGTGCGGTTAATGCTCGCTGTCGGCCACCGCGGGTCGCGGGCCGCGCTCTCGCTATTGCCGCGTAAGACCAAAGCCCGACTCTGGACTCTCTCCATATCTTTGTCTGATTTGGATCTTTGGATGTTTCATCCTCGTTTCGTAAAGTGCACCTCCCAGGCCCGTCTTAGGGGACAGAATCACCATGAAGGACACTGACCTTCCTGCTCGTCCGCACTGGCCACGGTTATGGCCGCTTTAAGCAGGCTCCACAAATGTTAACAAGAATCACTTCCCTCTACCGGTCCAGTTCCATAAAGTCATACCCAGTGCCGGCTTGTGGGGAGCCCATCCCTGGCAGCACGGGGCAGGGGTACAGTGGACGGCAGGCCAGTCCCTCGTTGGCCTTACTCTCACACACACCCGCACACACACTGACACACGTGGCATTATGGGTAATTTATGGGCCCCAGCTCATTGACAGGCTGGTGGAGCATCTGAGTATTTTTTTGCATATATCATTTGCAGTTAAAAGACCTGATGTCGAGCGCTGAAGTACCAGGAAGGAAACTGATCAGAGGATGCTATTCTTAACATGGGGGCAGGGTGATGGCGACCACGAGCAGCCTCGCTGCAGGTGTACGGGTCAGGCCAGTGTGAGGTTGGGCTCCTCTTGGCCTAAATGCAGACCAGCTCCTGTTCCACCTCTGCTCCCCTCTGGCTGATGAACTGCTCCACCACCTGCACCTTGGGAATCAAGAGCTGATGCTTGCAGCTATCCATGCCCTGGCTGCAATGTGGCTTCATGTTCTGGGTCAACAAAGTGAAACTAGCCAATGGGGCTCAGACCTTATTATTGTCAGTTCTTTATAATCCATGCTGGGCTATATATACTTCCACAGCAAGCCTACTGCACTTAGATGGATGGACCACTCAGGGTAGCTCAAGAACTGCTGGCCCATAATCCCGTTTGTCATTGTTTTGATACACTGACCTTCTCTACCGATGCATTATGGGTAGGCCTAAAAGAGCAGCGCCCCTTCCGTGAGTTTTGAAGTGGGGGCTTGGGGGGTTGGCAGCTTTAAAACTTGAGGAATCTTTAAAGTTATGTTTGCTGCATATCACCCCACTGCTCTTTCTCCAGGTCCAGGAGAGGTCCACTCAGATTGTTCTGAGGCGAAGGATTCTGGGATGCCATCTGTGCTTGCAATTGATTTTGCCCTCAAGCTAGATTTAAAGTGTGTACCATCTGAAGGAGGAACCAAGCTGTTTCACGTACAGGAAGGAGACCCATAACCTCTGTGCTGCCAGATTGCCTGTGGTTAACTATCGCCAGGCATAAATATTTCATTTAATCCAGTACTGAGTAGCCTGAACAGGTCGGCGCGCAGAAATATGTGTTTTCTTTGTCTATCTTTGTTTTATTCCCCTCTGACGGGTCGTGGAAATCCACCAGAGAGGGCTCAGCCATGTCCCCTCTGAATCAGAGGTTTTAAAGGTGCAGATACTTCTCACACGCTCGCCCCCGGAATGAATTAAGATGCAAATAATCGGCGCCGTTGTTTATGCTTAGCCGGAACGAATCAATACCCTCGTTAGGGCTGCGAGGGCCTTTAATATCTCTGGCTTTCATGCTTCCAGAAGGCGATGTGGTTTTCTGCCTGCTGCGAAAAGGCCGGAGCGTAACAGGGTCCAGGCGGGAGACCCAAGGCCGCGGTCGCGGGCAATGCACGGCCCCGGTGGATGTTCACAGCGCGTGTCTTGCCTGTCACCTGCAGATATCGACGACTGCCAGTCGAACCCGTGTCAGAACGGAGGCACCTGCATCGACGAGATCGACTCCTTTGTTTGTCTGTGCCTGCCCAGTTATGGAGGGGCCACGTGTGAGAAAGGTAAGCAGGGCACGGGCCTGTCCTCGGGCAGCCGGGGAGGGTATGGCCTGTTTTTCCTTTGTCATATATTGCTTTTTGTTTTTGAGAAACCAGGGTCTGGAGCGACTGGGTGTTAAAAATGTTCTGGGGCACCATCGTGGGCGGGGGGGGGGGGTGGGGGGGAGCTAGGATGATTCCAGGGGCCCCTGAGTAACAGAGGCCCTTATAAATGTGGAGCGCAATTGGATTGGTCGAGAAAGTGCCGGCTGCAGACTGGGGAATGAGGCGGGGCTACACCTGGGGCGTGGCTGCGTGAGTAGCCTATCCATTGATGTCACAAACATGCGAAAGACATACTGTTACTCGGAAACAATGTGACATGATATTTTCTCCAAGCGCTTTCTTTGTGTTTTATACTGAATATTAAAGTGTATTTGATTAGCTATATCACCTATAAATCCTTTGACAGTCCTGCCACATTTCATTTATAAAATGGCTTGTCTAAGTTAGCTCTTGACATGTTGATTTCACTTAGTCCTGCTTTGTATGATAGCTGAGCCAATGAAAACAAGTGTGGGTGGGGTTACAGGGCCCCGCCCCCTGTGTAGCCTCATCCCATTCACCAGACTGCAGCCCCTTATTCTCCGCGCCCGTCTGCCTCACTTCCTGTTCCCTTAGCCCCGCATGACCTGCAGAGTTGTCTCTCCCACGTCGCATCCAGGGAACCTTCCATGTCCCCTGACATGCCTGCAAATGCCCGGAATTAAATATCGATTTTAGTGGTTGAATGGCTGCTTATTTATAGCCAGAAAGACTACATTAAACAGCCCAAAAGGATGTGGACACCCCTATTAATGGAGTTGTCTAATTAAGCTACACCTGTTGCTGACTCAGATGTATAATTAAGCATATAGGCACACAGTCTCTTCCAGCAAACATTAGCAGCAAAGAATGGTTATGAGAAGAGGTTAGTGACCTCCCATCAGCACCACCATAGGACGCTGTCTACCCAACAAGTCATCTGGCCACATTCCTGCCCTGACAGAGCTGCCCTGGTCAAACACAGGTGGCACGATTCTGAAGGTCTCAGTGTCTGGGAGCGAGTTCAGTTGTGCAGTGGTGGGTCACACAGACTCACAGAAAGGGACCTGATCACCTGATCACCATTCAAACATCTAATGGGATGCAGTCCTAGAAGAGTAGAGGCTATTATAGCAACAATGGGCTGACCGGCTTTATATTAACACACTTGGTATGAGAATGTGATGTTGGAAAAGCTAGAGTCTGCATACTGTTATCCATACAGTAAGATGGTTCATAGCAGGATCTGACATCAGCCAGCTTTCCAGACCAATGGACCAGATCTCTAGTTCCTGTCGTTTCAGTGCTGGGCTAGTTATTCCACGGAGCCCTGTGGTGTAGTTTGTTCATCAGGGAATCCCCATCAAACAGCAGCAACACGCTAGCTGCTCAATAAATTCATTTATGCATCTCCACACTGCTCCAGTGGTGGCTGGATGCTTCCTGTGTTTCCACCAGCGTTCTCCTTTCCAAACGACTGCCCAGAACACGCAGAGATGCCGTCAACGTCCAATTGATGCTCGTCTGACTGCACCCGGGTTTCAGGATGTCTCGAACTCACTCCCCGCAGCAAATATCAGTGCTCTATACCGCCCGCGTCAACCCGACAGCTCTTTTTAAACCCGAATCTTGTTAGTAGCAGGCAATAAACCGTTTTGAAGGCACCCAGTCCCACGCAAATTATGTGCTGTGGATCTCTCTCACCCCCCCCCCCCCCCCACCCCCCGCCCCGGCCAGACAGTAGTTTGCAGGCTTGGTTTTGAACTTCGCAATTAAATCCAAATCTTCGCAGTTCCCCTTCTCAGAAGAGCACCATGGCCCCTTTGTGCGTTCCACTCCCCGTTTACCTGATTTAGCACCCCGGGGTAGTGAGTCAGAGAGATCATGTGAGAAACTTAAGAAGGGCGACTTTTCGTTATATATATCAGAGCCAGCGAACCACTGTCCTTTGGCTGAACCTTGGCGCTGACTGAGCTTTAGTGTCGCGTAATTAAAGCGGCAGAGATCCGACTCCGCCACCCCGGCCGACGCTGAGGGGCGCCCGGCGACTCCCCCCAGGCCTCTATCTGGCGGACTGACCACCAGGGTGAAGAAATGCCCCGCTGTGTGACAGAGCTTGGTCCCGACGTGGGCTCTGGTCACCCCACCAATACGGGGACTTCGGGTGCCCCCGAGGGTCGCCGTCATCCTGCGTTAACGCCACGACGTCGCTTTGGTTCTCAAAACATTAAGAAATGTGATGATCTATTATCCACCTTAAGTCACGCTTGGCCATTTCTAGTTGGTTTATGTTTTTTTTTTTCTGTAGCTTAGCCGTCGTTTCCACATTTACGTTTTATTTATTTAGCTAACGCTTTTATGGGAAGTACAGTTGCGAAAGCAGGGTCAGGCAGTGGCTGCAGCGATTGGGGGGGTTAAGGGCCCGATGTGTTAAATCACTGCTGGTCCTGGCAAACGGACCGGCACGTGTCCACTCAGAGGCACCGCCCGGACCCGCTGAGCCACGCACCGCCACCTCAAACCATTCTCAATGATCAGAATTGACTTTTTCCACTAAGACTTCAGACTGCCGGCTTCTCCGTCCATATGGGCTCACGCAACATTTCCCACAACCACTTGAGAAAAGGAGAAAGTTTCTCCCACAGGGCTCCTAATGATGGCCGAGCCACTGCATAACTTAGTGCCCCCCCCACCCCGCTGGAGGAGACACCAGCTGGGAGTGCGAGGTGGGGGGCAGGCGGCCCTGGCGGGAGGCCGGGGGCCACCCTCCTCCGGGCAGCCAGCCCTGCCGGTCCAGTCAGCGTGCCCAGCTTCTGGCCTGGCAGCAGCCCCAGACGCCTTTAGCTTGGCAGGGCTCTCCTGCTGCCTCCTCGGAGCTGGACCGGCGCCCCTAACGAGCGACGCGCCATTTCAGTCAGGCAGGAGACGAGGCTCCGGGCGCGGACACCGCCCCCCTGCCCCTTCCCTCACCCTCCTCCCTCACCCTCCTCCCTCACCTTCCTCCCTCACCCTCATCCCTAACCCTCCTCCCTCACCTTCCTCCCTCACCCTTCTCCCTCACCTTCCTCCCTCACCCTCCTCCCTCACCTTCCTCCTCCACCCTCCTCCCTCACCCTCCTCCCTCACCTTCCTACCTC
>JAODKL010000126.1:32673-46207 GCA_026780765.1 Petrocephalus schoutedeni
GCCGCCTGAACCCCCCCCCCCCATCTCCATCCCCCCACCCCGCTGTCTGTCTCAGGTTTCCATTAGCAGCGCGGATCCTTTCCCGGTGACGTGCTGAGGGGGCCGGCCCGAGACCTTCACCCCGTCCTTTGCAGCTCACGCCGTGGCCCGCCAGCCTGGCATCCAGTCTGCCGCTTCCCCTCATATCTTTGGAGTCTTGCCTTTTTTTCTTCCTTGAATATAACAACCAGCTAAAGACGCAGAAAATCCCAGAGTGCTGGAAATGGCACCAAAGTGTGGACTATCAACACCAACATAACACTTCACCGCCCCAAGTGAATTTCCTCAATTTGGATCCTGTATCCTCGGTCTTGACACAGAATTAGCTGCCAATGAAATTGCACCAATTCCCTCTTTTCACAAAGTGGACAAATTGAGGCCTTTGGGTTCATCCTCCGATGCCAGAAGCTTCGTCTCTGCTATTAACACCTCAGCTCAAACTGCAAATGGCTGCAATCTGTTGCCCGGGAAACCCACTCATCTTCTCCGCTTCTGTTATGCTAATCCCTGAGAAAAGAGGCTAGAAAGTTTCGGCGAGCCGCCGGGCCCCACAGACGAGGCGTGATTCGACCGGGTGGGGAAGGCCAGAGAGCTCTTTAAGAGGAGCAGAGGTCAGTAACCTGGCTTCCAGCATGTCGGATAATCCTGAGCCACTCCGCCCTGCCACCACAGCCCCCAAAACAGCATCTGTAGGTGGTCATGGCTGCCGCTTTGCACAAAGGGCCCGGAATGAATGGAAGGGACAAAAAAGAATGACTTCTCCTCTGCTTTCGTCTTCTCCTCTGCCTTTTCTTGCCCAACTGTGCCAAGTCACTGGGGCAAATGTTTCTGGGATCAGCCAGACTGCAGCACCCTGTGCTGCACTCACACCATTTCTGAGATGTTTATGCATGACTCTCTTTTGTCACTAAAGCGTGTCAGTTCACTTATAAATTGGAATTATTAAGGCTCACATAATCTCATCGCTAGCCTTCGTGAACACTGCATGACTTGCCTTGCGTGGGATATCGCAGTAAACCACGTGACGGTGAAAACGGGGGAAAGGGCTTTACTTGTGGTAAGGGGTCAAGGCGGGTTTGGCTCTACCATCCTGACCTCCGAAAACACGGGAACACTAACCCGACACTGCATCAGGGCTACAACAGGATGCTGACTCAGCCGTAAGCGTCCGGACACATTCGTCACTTAACTTTGGATATCCTGGAAATCCACTCTGCAGGACGTGTTTTAGGTACTACTATGTTCTGCCCTTCAAGGGAAAAGGATAATGTTTGGTTTTCTGTCAGCTGGCAACATTTACTACTGTCCGTTTGATCTTGGAATAACAAAAGACTGCTTGGATTCTGAAAACCTAGAAAAAGGTAGAGAAGCATACATCAAGTTAGCTGTAATCCTCACCGAACAACAGCACTGAAAACAGGAGGATGCAATCTGCAGTGTAATTCACAGAGAACAAATGTTCTTATGATCAAATTCTATTCTTGTTATAATCCATTTGGCACCAGCTGATAGCAAGTAAAAAAAAAAACAACAATCCAGCAAGACCGTTTGAAATTTGACTTTCGTCTGAGAATTCAACTTCGGCGGCTGGCCGTTGTGATCGTGCGGCCACGGTATCAGTCCGGAGTCTGCACCCCAGGGGCGGCCTGGGGGGGTGGATTCCCACTGTCGGGCTTTAGACGGGAGAGGGTGGGACACATCGGCTGGAGTGGGGAGTGGAGAAGCTGATCCATGTCAATCTCACGGTTTCACCTGCGGGTTACCTGACGTATCCCGATGAGTCCTATGCCTGTCAGAGCAGTCCTGCAGACACCACATCAGTTGGCCCCTGCCCATGGCTTCTGAAAGCTGGGAGGAGCTCCACCTTCCCTTAGTGACACGGCAAAGCTGCGCTGGGGGAGGCCAAAAAAAAAACTCACATTTGACCCCTGGTGAACCACTTTGTTGTCTAAAACAGAAACACAAGGAACCACGGTGATTCTGAAGAGAGCCTGTGGTAGGAAAACGTGGAGGAGCACAACAGAGAAAGTGGCGCGAGAGATCTCTGGAAATGTAAGAGGGCCGGACCAGGCCGAAAGCAAACAGGTCCTCGCAGGAGCACTCACAGGTACACCTGCAGCAAAATAATCTGCTAAGGGGTTTGGCCTGAAAATGGCCTGAACCACAAAGTCTCTCCTTATCAACATGGACTTTCTGAACATAGCAAGAGATCCTTGGAGAACAAGCGTTTCATTCCACTATTTACAAAAAAACTGGCCAATATAACCACCGAATTTGATGACGAAGGAAGTAATGATTAATTGCCATGGCAACATCCCTCGGTTAATAATGGTATCTGGAAGGGGATATGTGGAGGATGGGGGGGGGGCATTCCACTGAGGTAAATGACTTGGCTTTGTTCACACAGGCAACAGATGATCTGCATACTAACCAATGGGTTAACCATGTCCCTGAAGTAATTATAAACAATTGTGGAAGTGGTTAGTAATTAGTGGATTAACAGTAATGAGTCTTAGGTTGCTGTAGCAACCGAAATTTGAATAACAATTCACAAAGCCAAGAATACTAATGCAGTCTAGAAATACAGGTTGTCAGTAGAATGTTGGGGAAATCCATCAGGTGGACTTTAATGACCTGGGTAATGATTATACTTTACACAACTTTTTGTTGAGGTCATCTTCTCTCATTGCAGGCAAACTTAATCACGACATGACATGTGACATGACATTAGTAGAGGGATGTATACAAAACCAAAAGTGGAGATCTGAAACCTGTCTGGTTTTGAGCTTGTCTGTAATTCATGTGGTTTTACAAACCCGGCTGGATTCTCATTTATCATCAATCTGAGGAATCGGCCTGAAACAGAGGATGCATCTGTGTTGTCTGATATCCGTAACCTGCATTGCCACATAAATCCTCACCTTAGAGGAAAATTCTGGAATATCTCAGGGAATTAAAAGATCACCGATCCAGAGAGCATTACGACGTCAGATTCTAAAAGACCGTAAAAAGTTGTGTGAAAGAATGCGGCGGCGTGCTAACAAATAAACCGTTCAAAAAAACAGACTGTACTACAAATGTAGAGGGATTTTTTGCCCATCCCCTTTTTCTTATTAAACCGTCTGTGCAAATGTAACTGGAGGAGTCCAAGAATGATTTATGACAGCTTGCCGAGACTGTGAAGATTTATAAAGAGGAGCACAGGGGGAGAAAACAGATTAGGCTGAAATCTTGGGAGATAAAGATGAGACGATTGTGGCTAAGGGCACCGAGACAGGCTGTCTGAATGAAGTGCACCCAGCGCGCTTGGAGCCTGCCAGGCAGCGCCAGACACTCTCTGCACAGACGGCGGCAATTCTGACAGACAGCACGCGTTTCGGAGGTTTGTCTTTTCTCAGCTGCTCGATTTGTCCTGCTCGGAGAGTAGCGCTGGGATCCGAGGGAGGGACGCCGGCACGTGGCGCACAGGCACTAAAGCGATTCCCCCGAAGCACCGGTCCATTTGCATATGCAGATTTGCATGATTCGTCCATTATACGCAGAACCGGCAGCACTTATTACGTGGCGGGCATATTTCATTTTACAGACGTGCAGGGAGATTATGCGATAATATATCTCTGCGAGAACGTGCAGTATAATTTCTTTGGTCACATGCAACCATAACACAATCAGCCACTATCAAGGCGTGTGAAAAATTCCATTATCGGCCTGCTCGGGATTTAAATATGCAAGCTGGATTGGTTGGGAAACAGTAAATCACACCTCAGTTTATCAGCTGATTTAGCTTTGACACAGTTTGTTTTCGCACTTGTAACACGTGCATGTTGACCGCAGAGATGACCGGCTTGATATGGTTAAGGGGCGGTCGACCAACTATTACCGCACCGTGGCTGAGGCTCAGTGACTCCCACAGACCAGGACTGAGACACGGGTCCCTCTTATATTCTCGGGGTGGTGGGGGAGGGGGGTAGGATCGTCTCTGGATTTAATGGAGAGATCCATAATTTATGAGCGGGCAAGTGACCACAGCAGAAGAGCCCAATGAGAGACCCCAGTGGAGAAGCCTGTCCCACCCCTGGACGCCTCAGTAATTAAATGAGATTAGCTATGCATGGAGCCGCTACTCAGGGAGATTGGTTGCCAGGGCTATTATTATTGAAATGGATCAGAAGGGCTTAAGTCACTGGGCGGACAGGTACCTGAAAAGACCTCTTAGAGGGAATGTTCTGAAAAGAGGTGCTGTCAAGCTGGCCCGTGGTTCAGATGCCTTGTTTTTAAACTCTCTCTCCTGGGTTGTAACGCTGCTTCTGCGTGGTCAGGAAGACCCTCCTAGTGTAAAAGGTAGGAGGTGCTGGGGAGCGGTAGCAGTCACGGCCCCCCTATGCCCCGGCTGGTGGGTCGCGAAACACGGGCCGCCCAGTCGGGCCTGGCGTGAAAACACGTGAGTCAGGGACACCGGATGCCTGGCGCCACATCGCCAAGCTACGAAGCGTCCCAGGTCACCAGGTCTCCATGCCCAGGTGACGCTGATGGTTCACTGGTGGGGTTTTTTGGTATTTTTGACACAGAATGAAAAACAACACGTTGTTGTCTCTTACCTCGGAGCCGACAGGGTATGAGGGTAAGAGGCGAATGTGGCTGTTTGTGCCCATGCAGTTAGGACCTTGGGCGACAGCGGCCCTTGGAGAAATGCAAAGACCTCCCTCAGGGGGAGGAGAGCATTGGGGGGGGGGTTTAGCCTCGGGCCGGAGAAAGTCTATTTACGACAAGCTGTGCTTGTTATTCACATCAAAGTGGAGCAGAGAGCTTTCACTTCTCCCAGTTTTGTGCTTTTGGCAGGCGGCTGATAATGCGAGGCATCCACTCTATTGTGCCGCGCCGAGCTGCGAGTTCCCTGTCTCCGCCCTCACAGCGTTGGGGGGGGTAGCGGGGGGGCGGGGGGCTACACCTTTTTTCCAACACCTCCGGTTCAGAGAAACACACAACTGGGGCGCCATGGCCATGGGCCTCTGATCATTGATGACGTCCCATTAGGTTCAATTAAGTTTCCCCCCATTCTCTGTACGGGCGTGTTTCTCATCATCCAAGGAATTCGGAATTTCGAAGGGAAGGACAGGAAATCAATGTCAAGAATTGGGCTGTCGGGTGCGAGGGCAGATCTCCTTACCCAGCTCCTCTATCCTGCCTCAAATCTATCCTATCAAGGTTTTTTTTTCCCCCTTTTTAATCCACTGTGAAATTCAATTTCCACTGGCCATTTTTATGTAGTCTGACTTTCCCCAGGTATTTAACTCCCCCCCCCAATGTCACAGGCAATCTGCAGAATGTCGCCCGTAAGCCCCTCCGCCCCCTTCCCTCTCGTCTCCTTTGTTCGCACCCGAAGCCGGGCGGCTGGGACGTCATGCAGGCCGCAGGGGCTTGGGAGGCATTGGGCTCCTCGGGGAGACCTGCAACGGCGAAGCGCGCGAGGTCGGCGGGAAGCGCGCGAGGTCGGCGGGAAGCGCGCGAGGTCGGCGGGAAGCGCGCGAGGTCGGCGGGAAGCGCGTGAGGTCAGCGGGAAGCAGTGGCCATTAATATTCCGTAAAGGGCGTGGAAAATGCGGATTCCCGCGGTTTCGTTTGCGTGGTTCGGTTAGCAGCAACGTGCTCCAGAAAAAAAAAAAAAATATATATATATATATATATATCATGATTAGATTCGTTTACGGGAAAAGGAATGTTAGGTTTCACCACTGAAGTATGACCACAGATAGCATGGCTGCTCCGGAGGCGACGTCTGGCTGCCGCTTGGAGGGAGACAGATTTATAAAACACAGAGAATATGACGGGAGTGCATTCACAAAAGTGGGTGGTTGTACTGATAGTTAAAAATATTTTTAAAGATGCATTTATTAACCTGTAGTTAAAAAATGTACGGGAGTTTCCATTTCATAAAGAATTTCTAAAGAAATAGCAACAAAAAATCCTGCATTCTATACTGCCTAATATATCTTATACAATAACAAATGCAAATGACATAAGAAGAATATAAATCAACATTTCACACACTAAAAAAGAAAGAAAGCACATGCATATGTTAAGATGCCATCTTGTTAAATCTGAGCAATTCTTTACCATTGTAAAACTATAATCACTGTAAGGTCACAGCATACATTTAAATTAATTTAAATAAATTTATTATAACTGTAATGCACATTCGGAATAAGAGGTTAAACAATGGTCTTGTGATTACAGGGGAGAACATTCTTTGGTGCGGCTTTAGGGTGAAGTTTGGTTTATGGTTTGGATCTCGCCTCATTGCATCCTATCTCATCTCCCCAGCCCTTCTCATGGCGAGGGTCATGGTGGCAGCAGGCCAAGCAGGTCAGAGCAGACCTCTAGTTCATTATCAAAGATCCGTAGAAGATGCCAAGCCAGCTAGGAGATATAATCCCTCCAGCATGTCCTGGGTCTGCCCCAGAGCCTCGGCCCAGTGGGACATGCCCAGAACAGCCGCTCTGGGACCTGACCAGGTAGCATCCTCATCAGATGCCCACACCGCCTCAGTTTGCTCCTCTCAGTCTAAAGGAGCAGAGGCTCTATTTAAAGGTCTCTCCAGATCTCTGAACTCTCTCACCCTGCCATGGAGACCGAGTCTAGCAACCCTGTGGAGAAGTCTCATTTAGGCCTCTTGTACCTTATGCTTTCAGGCACTGCCCACAACTTGTAAGTATAGGTGAGAATAGGGACCTCACTAAGCCTCACTTGACGACTTAACTCCTGATTCCCCACCAAGAACCTCCCCAGTACAGAACTGATCCACTTCTTCACGATCCTTCTCACCATCACCCGTGCATGTGAGTTACTTCATCTCCAAGGACAGACTCTTCCTATTCACCTGAAAGGAGAAATCCACTCTTTCTGAGAGAGTGTCACAGACTTGCATTAAACGATTCTCATCCCTGGCACTTCACACCTGACATCAAATTACCACCTGGTGATTCCAAAACACACAGCCTCAATGCAGATGCACAGCCTGGTAGCTGATCATTGACCTTCAGCCAGTATCACATAGATGAGAGAATCCTTGGGGTTGAACATGGTGCTTGTTATGGACAGTCCATGGCTTGCTCAGAAGTCCAGTAACAATTCACAACTCAGGTTTAAATCTGAGAGAATAAAATTTCAACTCAACTCCCCCTCAGGTATCTCCATTGCTTCCCCCGTGAGAACCGAACCATTTCCAATAGGACCACAGAGTCCAAAGGAAGTCCCCTTTTGAGCACCACGGCCATTTTCTCTGACGGACCTGAGCACTCTGAACTGCTCTTCAGTGGTCCGTGTTTTTTTCTCTCTGAAACTCGCTGTCACATGGAGGTAACCTTCTTCTCCACTGGGAAAATCTGCAGCTGCGCAGCCCTCAGACTGGGACTTGTGAGTATCCCCACAGCTGCCTGATGTCTTTCACCATGGGGAACTCCAAAACAGGAGAGGCTCAACCATCAATCAACAGGTCTGCTTCCAGAGCTCACACTGCGCATAGAGGTCTGATACTCTGATACTGATACCGGCTCAGTCTCCTTCCCAGACAGAGAGGTAACATGCCAAGTTCCCAAAGCCAGTGTCTAATGCCAAGGTCTAATCCATCTGGCTTCTTCTCATTCCACCCAAATGTCTGTGCAATTGACCTTTCATCTTGCAGGTGGTGAGCCCTCAAGATGGCTCCGTTTGCCTCTTTTGGGCAGAGCCCGGCCAGGTTATGTTGGTGTTCCAGCTCGGCCTGGCTATTCTGGGCGAAGCACGTTGGTTCTTCTACAATAGGGCCTTTCATTGGTGGTGTTTGTTGGATAAGTAGCCGTCTGGCCTCTGCCCTGTATTCCCAAGTCCCACCAGGAGCTCAAGCTGCAGGTGACGATGGTTCGGACACTCGGACCTCTCCACAATACCAAAACCATAATCCATGTCACCACATTGTCTTTTTGAGGGTGAGACATCTGGACCAGCCTGGATTAGTATCAAAGACTTGGGGTGAACGTCTGTAAAAGAGATGGAAACGTTGGTCTGAACAACAATCTTTTTCTGTGGTGATTGAGGTGGGGGGGGTGGGGGAGGCAGGAACAACTGCCAGAACATATGAAATATGAGTTTTGGGCAGCCATGCTGACCCATTCAGCAGCCCAAACCTCCACTCTGAGCCCCATTTAAATGAAGTGAAGGACCCTTTTAAATCGGAATAAAGGTGCTTCCCTCTCCCATCACCCTCCCTGCTGGCCCATTTAACAGAATCCTCTCCTGGTGGAAAGGGGAGAGCCGGGAGGGCGGCTAATAACAAGGCACCCAAGGTCAGAGACTCCTTGACAACCATTCCATCTGTGAAGTATTATCATTGCATTAACAGTGCGCATCACCAACCGACGTTGTTGTCTTTTAAACAAAATCTCCATAGTAACTATTGATTTCTGTTGGTTAGGGGCCGACCGCTCCCGGACGATTAGCTCCTAATGGCGCAATATAGCAAACAGCTGCTGCCAGCGCGTTTCTGCGCGCCCCTGCGCGAGTGCCCCACCAAGCAACCATAATTGAATGTGTTATATGCAGACAGCATAATAAAAGCTGTCACATAATTAATAACTAAATAGCATTTTTGCTGGCTGAATACGCAGGGTTGGGGAGACGTCAAGGCGCTGGGAATTGTGCTGTCTAATAGACTCTTCTGGTCGAGTAGACTATGAGACACTACTGTTTATAATTCCCTGGATCAACCTGCAAAAATGGACATGAAAACCCCCCCCCCCCAACATCCCTGTCCCTCCCCAAGGAAGCTCACCACCCTCAAACAGTCCTCCATCGCCTCCGTGGCTTGTAACCTGACCTCACACTGTTCTACTCTTCGAAGGACTTTGATGGTGCTGAGATTCACCGCGCTGAGTCCCTCAAAGCCCCATCTTTTCCAGTGAGCAGGTCAACCCTCCTGTTCAGAAGCGTCTCCCTACCAAAAGCTACACCTCTTACAATCATAAATGTGGCCAATTCGGAACTTGATGTCTTCAGTTCATTGAAATCCACAAAAATGTACCTATGTTCCCAACTGCCTTTCTGATAGGGATTTACCCATCACCCTGGTGGTTAACAGAACTGAATCACCCCCACGACCTGCCGCCCTGACTTCCCAGTCACAAATAAACAATAAAAAATAAAAAAAAGCAATTTTCTGAGTCACAGAATGTGCTTCTCTCAGAGAGCAGCTGATGTTGGACTGGCACGGCATCACAGATGCCCCGAGCGCGGAATGAGATTGGGGGTCATGGGTGGAAAGTCGTCCGTGAAACTTCTGTCATTAGGTAAATATTTACCGTCCCTTTCACTCAGGGCCTCTAATGAAGCTCGCTGTCGCCCTTATTGACTACACATAGGAGGCTCACTCCTTCCCCTTAAGCTATTCTGGCACAGGGACATGGCTGCCCGGAAGTCAGCCCCCCCCCCGCCCGATTTGTTCTGTGCCCGGTAAATAAATTAGGCGAGTAATTGAGGTGGTACATGGAGCGACTGAAACCCACTCACTTTAATTACAGCCTCGGCCACGCCGGGCTCTTGCACCAGCCGGTGCCCGGCCTTCTGTCTACAGCGTCTCCAGGTGGGTCTGACAAGTCGCACGGGAGAGGGACCGCGGGGGAGCCGAGGGCTGACTGCCCCCGCCACCGGAGGAGCCAGCTTCTTGGACGAGCTTCATAATCATGCCAGTATATAAATATCAAAGGGATCGAGGCACAGACTTCAACAGGGTTGAAAAAACAACAGCAACAGGCAAACAAGCAAGTGAGGAGGAATGAAAGAGAATTTTATAGAGGGCATCTGCTGCGGAAGAAAGGATCCGCGGTGTGGGGAATGCAAGACTGCGCGTCGCATAACAGCGCGGCACATGAACACAGCGCGTCGCATAACAGCGCGGCACATGGACACAGCGCGTCGCATAACAGCGCGGCACATGAACACAGCGCGTCGCATAACAGCGCGACACATGAACACAGCACGTCGCATAACAGCGTGACACATGAACACAGCGCGTCACATGAACACAGCGCGTCACATAACAGCGCGGCACATGAACACAGCGCGTCGCATAACAGCGCGACACATGAACACAGCGCGTCACATGAACACAGCGCGTCACATAACAGTGCGGCGCATAAACACAGTGCGTTGCATAACAGCATGGTACGTGAATACACATAGCATAACAGTGTGGCACATGAACACAGCACGCCACATAACAGCGGGGCTCATGATCACGGCACATAGCATGTCGTATAACAGTGCAGCACATGAACACAGCATATGGCATAACAGCGCGGCACACGAACACAGTGCGTCACATAATTGTGCATTGCATGACACAGCACTGCACATGAACACAGTGTGCTGCATGGCAGTGCGTTGCATGAACACAGCACATCAAATGAACACAGAGTGGCAACTTATAAGCACGCAGAAAGGGCAGGTCACTGTGGCGCTCGGCCACAGCCAACACCACTAATGAGGCCTTTTGATGTGGCAGACGGGGGTGGCTGATTTGTCGGGGTGGGGGGAATCAGGCAAGGTGAGAAAGCCACCAGGATGGGCCGGGATATGATGCAATGAAGGATGAAAGGGGTTGGCAGTAGATAGTGGAGGGGCTCTGTGTGTGTGGGGGGGGGCAAAGGATGGGCAGAGGTGAAGGCAGCCGGGAGAGGGGTGGGCCTGCCACTGGTGGCCTGATAGTGCCTGGCCAACCACCTTGAAGAAGCAGGCAGGAGGGGCAATGTTGGTCAATAGCACTGCTGACCCCTGCTGACATAGACTGACAAAGACACGCATACAGAAATAGGCTGACAAACACACACTCTCCTGTATAAACACACATACACTGGCACAGAGATGCACACCCAAGGCGGCCCATGCAGAAAAACAGCTCGGAGCAGTTTTCCATGCCTCTCCCTCGCTCCTGTTTCACCCAGAGCCAGTTATGTCTCCACCAGGGATTACCCAATTAGCACTGGGCTCACAGGAGTCGGCGCAACAGTAAGCCCACAACGAAAAGGAAAACAGGGGCCCCTCGTCCCAACCGCACCATGGGGGTGGAAGCACGCTTCGGGAGTTCCGGGGCTCAGAAATGAGGGACCTGGGTTTCAAGATGATCCTCACCAGAACCTCAAACCCCAGCACGGAAATGAGGACAAAAGTTTGAGTTGTTTTGCAATTCGTCATTTGGCAAAGAAAATGTGCATCCGAGGTGCATCCAAGGGTTTATGTCACATGCTGGGGCCCCTTTGAAGTTATGAGTGACGTTTGTTTCCCCAACACAAAGGGCCCGTGACACGCATCATGTTTCCTGATTGAAGACAAATTGGTTTCGCCTCTTCACACCTTGTGATGAAAGGAAGGCGTCTATAAGTGTCTGGTGTTGCCTGGCACGGGAGGCGGGTGCTGTTGACTTTAAAGTATAATTGGACGAGCAGGCAAACACCCTTTGTTTCACCTCCTCTAGAAAGCATCTTTCTTTAAATAACCTTATGAAGTCTATCTGTGTATAAAGGAATGTCCTCCCCATTGTGTTTCTCTTTGCCTATTTTCTTACCCAGTGTCCCTGATCTCACCCCCCCCCCACCAATAACACAATAGGATTTAACAGTTCAGATTAAGCTGCCTGTACCTTTGGAGGCTCAGAGGGAATTCAGAGACAAATTCTATCAGGTTTATGTATCTGCAATCCTGCAAAACCTACCAGAGATCCTGTGTTTAGGCTGCTGGAAACAGAGCAAGGTCGAAGCTAGGAAGGAGAGGCAGTGTCACAAAAAGGGCGAGCCGGCCGGGTCGGGGAGGACGGGCCACTTTGTTTGTGGTCTGGGCGCCACCGGCATGTTTTCAGTCAGCGCAGGCCTTTGTCCGAGGTCCCTGATGCGGACGGGTGACGATAGCAGCCATTAGCCACACGCAAACTTTGGCCGGCTCATTTCCTTCAGGCGGCAGCCGCGCGGCAGTCCCGATGGTGCGTGTACCACGGCAGTGACGCGTAACGAGATCTGGGGGGGTGTGGCCTCCCAGCTTTCCCCCGTCCCTAAGCTGTCTCATGGAATCTCACCCAGCGAAGATATTCAGGTGTGAAGGGTTTGGTGCCACAGGAAGTCAAAAGGAGAAACGCAGGACAAAGAGAAAGTTTTGAGATCCAAGAGTGAGATGCTAATTTTAAATGGATTTTAATATTTATGTCCACATCATAGCTCTCGGAGTCGGAGAACTTGGGGATACGTCAACGGTGACCCCATAAAGTCACTGATTCATGGGTGACGTCGCCTTTCTCACTGGAGACGTTTGTAGAGATGATAACAAAGTTAGCCTGATTAAATGGGAAAAGAACACATGCAGACATAATCCTGACTGCTGGTTTCTTTAGCCATCAAGCCTTCGGAAAGGGTTCAGAAAGCATACTGAACATGTCAGTCAAACAGCAGATCCCTGCTGGCATTTCTGGTTTGCGAGTCCAGCCCCTCAGCAGAAATCCCCTTTTCAGTCATCACAACCTGGATCTCAAGACACATGGGTGGTAGAAGTTCCTGGGGGGGGGGGGTGCAGGAAGGAGACAGGAAAGACAGCTTCTAATTCTATTCTCATTCACTTGGGAAGGAGGTGTGACAAGGAGGAAATATTTCTAGATGCCCCACAATGTCCGTCAGCAACACCACCTGCAGTTCAGACTAGGTAACCCATCGGAGGCTATCGAGGTTTGGGGCCTGGCCAGTATTTAAATGGGAGACCAACTAAGAAAGTTGGGTTGCTGCTGGAAGAGGTGTCGATGTGGCCAAACCAAGATCCTTATGTAAAACCGAGCCCCTGACTCTCTGAGGTCATAAAAGATCCCTGGGTATCCTTCGAAAGCTAAATTTGCCCACTGTGGCCCTCTCAAATCTGGTCTCCTAATTGTCCCCTATACCTAACTGGTGGATTCTCTCCTGCCCCATCACCACCCTAGCTACTGTGTGGTGAGCGTGCTGGTGCAAAATGGCTGCCGTCGCATCATCCAGGTGGGTGCTACACCATGGTGGTGGCTGAAGTGGCTTCCCATTGCCTCTGTAAATTGCTTGGGCTGGCTTGAAAGGTGCTGCTCATAATAGGACTAGAGTAGCCTGTGGAGGAAGTGGTCAAGATCACATAGGTAGCCTGTCTCCCTGTGTCTCCAAGTGTCTCCCAGTGTATCCCTGTGTCTTCCAGTGTCTCCCTGTGTTTTCCCCATGTCTCCCAGTATATCGCAGTGTCTCCCTGTGTCTCCCAATGTATCACTGTGTCTTCCAGTATCTCCCTGTGTTTTCCCTGTGTCTCCCAGTGTCTCCCTGTGTTTTCCCTATGTCTCCCAGTATATCACAGTGTCTCCCTGTGTCTCCCAGTGTATCACTGTGTCTCCCAGTGTCTCCCTGTGTTTTCCCTGTGTCTCCCAGTGTCTCCCTGTGTTTTCCCTATGTCTCCCAGTATATCACAGTGTCTCC